>JAJJMC010033778.1:118735-129958 GCA_023531435.1 Papaver californicum | reverse complement strand
CGCAACTTGAAGGCTGGCCACTTTTTCATACAGGCGATTCTGCAGAAACAATTCTTCGCTATCTTTCCGGGTTTGATTGTATTTTCTTTATTGATTTCCATGGGTTTTGAGAAATCCATGATGAGCTAAACCCCTCTATATTGGTTAGGGATGTAATCTGAAGTTGGGAAACATGTTTATCAATTGAATGGCGCATGCTCACATGTTCATGTTGTTTTTAATATCGTTCATGTTCTACTGATTATAATGCCATGTATGATTGATTGCTTGTTTGTTTAAGTTGCAAATTAGATAAGCATGCATTGATATCTACAACTAAACTGGAGTTTTCGATCCGGAATTGTCGAAGGACTCTGGTTACAAGTAGTATAGCATATTTGTTAACGATACTTAAAATTGCCATGCAAGTATGTGTAGAAGCTTGACCTAGGTTGAATCCGAGTTGCACTTTGTGCCGGGTTACTTAGAATAACCTCAACTCACAAAGACCATTGCTTTCATTGGGTTGAACTTGTGTGGTGCATTATACCAAGTTATCCGGTGTTAAGGATTCAGAAAGTGGCGCGATACCCTCTCTGATGATATTAGGAGTTTTGCCGGAGTAGACCTGCGATAGGATGCTTTAGGGTTATTGGTGTTACTAATGCATGAATGCTGAGTATTCTTTGATTGATAACATGTTGGAAAACTGACGATGAATTCTCTAACCAATACTTCTATCTCTGATATTCGTTTTTATTAATCTGCTTTAGTTTGTTTTAGTATAATTTAGTTAAAGTCACAACAAAAACCCCCCCTGTTTACTTGCGTAATTGAAAGTAATTAACAATCACTAGCCTCTCTGTGGGAACGAACTTGTTCTTATTTGCTATACTTTAATCTATTTTCGAAGAGTAAGAACTCGATTATTTTGGTTGATTACGACACGGCCAATGTGTCTTATCTTTCTTTTGGATTTGTTTAATTTTAAATTATTTTGAATCAACTATGAGTATTTTGGTAACATGAAGTAATATGTCCAGTTTTTAAAATGATCTTGTAAATCCAATATCTTTTGTTTGAGTCGTTAGTTTGCGGTAAATTTTGGATATCTTATATATAATTGTGTCTGAAATGCATAGTATAAAATTATGCAGTTAGTTTGTTTGTTTAAATACTTGAAATAAATACATGTTATTAATCTTATGTTTCTATGCCATGGTTTGCTAGTGTTGTTAATTTGTAAAAATGATTTACAAAAAAGAAATGAGTTCATGTTTTTCCGTTATATGGAACTTGGTTCCATGTTAACGGCGGTTAATGACTCCCGAGAGAGAATGGGTAATGATTCCAAAGAACATATAGGGTAATGATCCCTTGATCCTTCGATGACGCTGTCCGTGCCGAGGTAAACGATAGGTGGGCGTACGAACCAAGGTTTTCGTAACGTGAACTCAAGAGTTGAAATCTGAATTAGAATGATTTGTTGGAAATACTATTGGTATTATGAACTCGTGCATTGAAATCTAAATTGGACGATTCACTGGAAACAATATTTGCACTGTGAGCTTATTTGTTAAATATGTTATTGATTCCTCGAAGTTGTTTTATTATATTGTTATATGTTCTCGTTGATTCATTGATTATCTTTCCGTATCTTTAGAGAATGGGAGTGCATTCTATTGAGCTGTCATCTCATCCCAATTGATATTCTAGCAGGTTTCATAGAAGTTGGAAGTGGAACTAAGAAATTAGCTCAATGATTGTTTTGTTCTTGTATATCTTAAAATGTAATTTGGTTGAAAAGGTTGTTAAGGATGATTAGTGGATTCATATGCTTCAATTCATGTTATATAAAATCTCAATTATGTTTGGCATAAAAAGTATGCATAAGTCTCTTTTCGACCCATAACGAATTAAGTTTGGATCTCCATATGGGTTTGACCCTGGCACGGAACTCGGGGTGTTACACTTATAGACCAAGGGAATTTCGCAAGATATGCACAATATTGTGCATAACTAATACCATATAATATACAAATACGCATTCTCGAGTAAGCAACACGACATAATGATGCTTTCGTATCAATTATGCTCCATTGGCAAAGCTACATAGCATAGTGAAGCTTACGTATCAAGTATGCACCATTCTATAAGCTACATCGTATAATGATGCATTATCGCTTATGCATATCCCTCCCTCCCTATATATGTCGTATAAGTATACACCTTTCCCTTTTCATTTTTTATCGATTTAAATTCATCGTCTTCGATTAAGATTAAACCTATCACTTTTTTTCTTTCTCTTCTTGTGTTTGAAATAGTTAGATTGATTGAAATCAGTGAAAAAAACAGGTTTACAGAACCATTTACGGTTAGGTATTCTTAATTTCCTAACCGTAAACTTGTTCTTTGAAGCTGTTACGGTTAGGAAACTAAGAAATCCTAACCGTAAATCATAAAAAAAATTACATGTGTTGTTACGGTTAGGTTTGTAACCGTAAATGGACTTACGGTTGGATTCAACTCTCATAAAACCAGTCGTAACAAATCTTCAACCAGTTTAAGGTTAGAATTTTTTAATTTCCTAACCGTAAAAATCAAAAATTCCTATTTACGGTTGGTAACATACCTAATTTCCCAACCGTAAAAATATCTGAACCAATATTTTTTAGCCTACTTTTAAAGAATCTAACATAAAAAAAAATCTAAGATTTTTAAAAAAATATCTTTTTTCCTTTAACTTTTCATTTTTTTTATCTCTAACTACAAATCAATATCATTAATCTAAATATAATAACTAATATTAAATTAGTTAATCTAATTAAATAATTAATACTAATTAAGATAGCGTTGTTTAACCATTATAAAAATATGATGGATATGAAATTTTTAAATTTAATAACTAATGACCCTATTTTATCCTCGTATAAAAAACCATCTATAAACCATCTATGTAACCATAAGCCGTATACGAGGGTTCTGTATATGTCTTACACCTACGTCTCTGTGGAGCTCAAAATGTTTCAAATAAACCCAAGCCCACCCGCACAATATGCCAAAGAAAATACAAAAACTAGTTAACCGGGAAATGAAAATAAATCATAAATAAAAAAAAATAATCAAATAACAGTGAATGAAATCAATGGCGATATCAATCTCAAACTCAGTACTCAGTTTTCACCCAAAATCTCACAGCCAAAACCCTAAACTTAACATTAAGAAATCCCATCACTCTCCTTTCAGTTCCCTCCGCCCATTTGAATCCCTTTCTAACCATGTCCCAGCAAAACTGATATCAGTACATCAAGATCAAACAACATATTGCACACTCAAAATCGAAAACCCTAGTCTTAAAAAATGGGTACATTTCATTGGAGTTGGAGGGTGTGGATTATCAGCTCTTGCTAAACTTGCTCTCAATCAAGTAAAACTTATAATCATTCAAGTCTTTTTAATATATTATTTTTTCCCTGATTTTTATTAATTTGTTAGTGAATTTGTTAGGGTTATGAAGTTAGTGGATCAGATATTGCATGGAATGAGTTAATGAATGGATTACAAGAAGCTGGTGCAAAAGTATGGTTAGGTCATTCTGTGAATAATTTAAGAAATGGGGCTGGAAATTTACCTAATTTTGTTGTTGCTTCGAGTGCGATTTTGTCAGATAATGTTGAGATTTTGCACGCGGAGTCGTTCGGAGTACCTGTGTTAGTATTTCTTTTATGATTTCTTTATTTCAGTTGCGAACATTTGTATAATATTAGTAGAATGTGATTCATTTCTGCTTTGGATTACAGATATAAGAGGGATAAGTGGTTAGGAATGGTAACGTCAGATTACAATCTTATTGCTGTCAGTGGAACTCATGGTAATCAAAATTTCATTTTTTTTTTTCATGTGTTACTTTAATTCTTTGAAAGTCCTTGATGCGATTCTTGTTTATAGCGTTTTCAGTTCATATTTACTGTATCCAAGTTCTTTGACATTGCGTTGAACTTTGATATTGTAGGAAAAAGTACAACTACTGCTATGCTTGCTTATGTTTTGAAAGAAATGGGAGATGATCTTACTGCTGTTGTTGGTGCAAATGTGCCTCAGGTATTCTCCCTCTTATTTTATTTTTTTAGCGCGAAATCATATACCAGGTTCTTTTACAAGGCCAAAGTCTTGAGGTGAAAAGGAGTTGATAGTGTAACCATCTTGGTTTTCTTCTTGAGTCATGTCGTGGTTCTCAGAGCAACGATTTCATATTGGAGAAGGAATGCTGAAGTTGTCAATATTAGATCGAGCTAATCAGTCTTTATATTTTTAGTTTCCAGGAGGTAATATTCTCTCGGGAAGTGGGCACAATTTTGTTTTGGAGGTAAGTTTGTAGTGTCTCTTCTGCATTACATCTACTACTATATGCTGGTGGAATTTTGTATTCCTCAACACTTTTGATACAAGTCAGGCAGATGAATATGACCACTGTTTCCTGGGATTATCACCTTACATTGCTGTGGTGACAAATGTTGAATGGGAGCATGTTGACATCTTTAAAGATGAGGTTGGCTACTTGAACACTCGGTCTACATTTCATATAATATTTATCCATGGTTTGATTGACGCGCATTTCTCAATTAGGAAGCAGTGAAAAAATCATTCAGAAAGTTTTTGAAGCAGATCAGAGTAGGAGGATATCTCATCTTATGTGGGGATAGGTATGCATTGTCCAACTCATTCCTCATCACAGTACATCAGCAGATCATATTGCTTAAGTTTGTAGAATGGTTTCTTATAGGATGTACTAGACTACTGGCACTTCCAAGTCTTATAGCAAGCAACTTATGCTTTACAGTAGTCCTATAATGCAACCAGAAATTGTGATATTTATTTTTCAATTTCGACTTCTAAAGGGCCTAAACAAAACATCCTCACAATACTGGATCTGCTCTTTAGTCTCTGATTCAAGATTTTTTTATGGGGCCTCGCAGTGAGGGTGCATGTTCTTTGCTGAGGGAGACAGATTTAGAAACTGCATCAAATGATGAGCTATTTGTTCCAAGTTCCACAGAGTCAAGTGCACACTACAGAGTTACCACATATGGAATTTCAAGTCTCAACGAGTGGCATGCATCTTTTACTGTCCCCAACTCGCAAGGTGGTGTAGACTATGTCCTGGTAAAATTCCTTGTCCCTGTGGTACCATATCTGTTCAATTACTGACTTTAAAATGAAGTAGAAGTGCTCAAAAAAATTTCCTTTCTTTACTAAAAGTATATCCCATAGCAGTAAAGAACTTTGTATCTCTATCGTTATAACTGATGCTAAGCATGGTGCATTCTGACTGCTTTTAAGTGCCTGCAGAATCACAAAGGGTATCCAGTGGCAAACATCAGCTTAAAAATACCAGGAACCTATAATGTGCTCAACTCATTGGCTGTGAGTTCAACCTTTTATCACTATCCCAACTCCTATTTATCTTTACATACAAATGGGCATCACATGGGTGATTGAGTTCTTCAAAGTTGTTTCTGGAATATCTTTGCTTGACTTCATTATTCTGAATTTGAAGGTGATAGCTGCTGTTACAGCACTGAAAGGTGATAAAAGCTTATCTTATGAATCTGTCGATAGAGTGAAGTCACACTTGAGCAACTTTCTTGGTGTTTCTAGACGGTTTGAGATGATTGGTCAAATATATGGATGCCAAATATACGATGACTATGCTCATCATCCAACAGCGGTTCGTTCAGTTCTTCAAGCCGCTCGTACAAGATACCCACACAAGGATTTATGGGTGATATTGCAGCCACATACATTCAGGTTTGACTCTGAAGCTAAAACAAAGGATATTTCATATGTGATTGCAGTATTGTTAGACTTACATGTAGTAAAAATGCTTAAACATTTTCTCTTTCATTTTGGCAGCCGCCTTGCAGCATTTATGGATGAATTTTCAAATGCATTAAGTAATGCAGATCGAGTTATAATTACACAGGTCTACTATCCAGCCCCTTCTTCCACAATTATTAGTCCAACAGATTCAATAATTTGGTTTCAAATTTAGGTTTGGGCTGCTAGAGAAATGAACATATGCAATGTCAGCGGAAGAGAATTAGCTACATATATTGGCCCTCCATCTGAATACATCCCTCTCATGGTATGCCAGAATAATAGTTTGCTTAAATTCCATGTGATTATATATGAATGTGAATGTTAGTTTTGGACCACTGCTGCTGAAGCATGCCCATGAATTCTTACCGCTCTCACCTGTCATTCATCTGGTGTCCAGTTTTTTTAACCTGTCTAGAAAATCTTCTGTTTTCTCTTTTTTCCTTTCTAGTCTCATTTGTTATCACTGGCACTTTATATAGGAAGATATCATAGACAAGTTGGTTCATGAGATTTCAACCTGCCCTGGTCGAGAAATTGTTGTCTTTACACTTGGAGCAGGTATTCATATCATGTCTCCATATAACAGTTCGAATAGCAATATAAATAGAATCAGAAGCGTGACTTTTTTTTCGGTGGTCACCAAAGATGAGTCTCTCATCTTATGGATTTGCTGCAACTGAATGAATGTATCAGGTGATATTACAGCATTAGGACCAAAGCTGCTCCACAGATTAAAAAAGAAAGCTCCCAGTATAACTGACGATTAGAGCAAATCAGCAACAGAAGTCCTTAGACCAGGACCCTTCACTATCAAGATCAAAGGAGACGATGAATGGTACAACTGAACTGACGATCAATATAAAGCAGGATTTCAGATGTTACCCGTATCCAGCTAGCATAAATCAGCAGCGTGGAAGAATGTTCAATAGCCATGTCCAGAAATCATATTTATGTGAAAAGGTTGAAGCAAATGTGCATATGTAAATTTAATTCTCCATGGAGACATGTGTATGTATCGAAACCAATAAATCTAATAAAAATTTAGTGTTTGCGTTCCATATGAAAGTTTCTCTTCTATAACAATGTCAACAGAAGCTCAAGAGTGTTCAAAATAAGAGCACACACTGACAAAAAAGGACCAGTTTTCTTTTTTGCATTTCTGCTGTGTTCATTTACATTGCCATTTGATCTAAAATCTCTCTACCAAAAGCACACAAATACAGGGAGGGGGGGATGGAATTCTAAAAAAGACAACCAAAAATTCAATAGAAACAAACCTTCAAATGCTGTAGAATGAGAATCCTGAAAATGAAGAAAATTTGAAAGCTTACACCTCACTGTACACACCCTCCACATTCTTCACAATTTCTTTAAAAAACCCAGATGATACTATCTCCATCCAGCAATGCTTATGTCCCAAAAAACATCAGAACTTGATTGATTCGTGCCCATTGGCATGGCATTAAACTGACCCATTCATCTTCAATTCCTAGTTCCTACCCACTGAAGAACGGAAAAAAAAATGTGCCTTTTCTATTCTTCCCCTGAACATATTGAGCACCAACAAAACCCATGACTAAAAACTAACTCATAATGCAAAGAAGAACGGAACTGATTCCGTCATCACCTATGGCCATTATTAACCAACCCATTCAAAATTGCATCCTTAGCCGCCAAAGAACGAAAAGAATCCACGTTTCTTAGGTTCTTCCTCAATCATAACAGCTTTCATGCTATCTTGCTCAACTAATCTCCAAGCAGCTTGTTCAAATGCAAGTCCAGCCAATGTAGGTGGCTTATTCAAAACAAGCGGATACCCACGGTTCGTACTTCTTATCACTTCAGAATCCTCAGGAATCACACCTAATAATGCCAACCCCAACATCTCTTGCACATCTAACACAGACATCATATCTTCACCTCTAATCAAATCAGTTCTAACTCTATTAACAACCATTTTAATATCCTTAATCCCATCACATTCTAACAACCCCGTAACACGGTCCGCATCTCTTAAACTAGTAATATCAGGTGTTGTAACAAGAACAGCTTCATTAGCAGGTGTTATAGCAGTAATAAACCCAGCATCAATACCAGCAGGACAATCGATAATTATAAAATCAGGACACCCTTCGGCACGCGCTTTCAACGCGTCGACAACCCAAATTAAAGCTTTTCCACCAAACCCTAATTGTAACTTTGATCTAGGTTTCGAAATACAAAGCAACTCAAAATTCGACCAACGTTTATCACGAATTAAAGCTTGATCCAATCTACAATCACCATTCAAAACCTCAACAGCAGTATAATTAACACGATTCTCAAGACCTAATAATAAATCAAGATTTCTTAAACCGACATCAGCATCAATAGCAACAACTGAAAACCCTAAACGAGCTAATGAAAGGCCTACATTTGCTGTGGTTGTTGTTTTACCAACACCACCTTTACCTGATGTAATTACAACCACCCTTGGTGTTTCACCTGATAATTCTGGCTTTCTGTTCCATTGAAGTACTGAAACCACTGTGGAGGGTTTAAAGCTTGGATTTTTCGGGGTTTTGAATGGTTTTTGAGGATTGAAAAGTTGAGGAGATGTGAATGAAGAGTGAAATGAAAGTGGGTTTGGTTTTGTAGTGAGAGAAATCATGGAAGAGAGTGAGAACATTGCTCTGAGGAAGTGAGGGACTGAGTGAGTTCAGAAGAGAAAGGGGAAAGTTAAAATAGGGCAGAATTTTGATGTGGCTGAGAAGAAAATGGCTAAAGTCCACCAAATCGAAATAGCTCTGTTGGATAGAGGGCACAACGTTGGCTAAAGGGACACCAACTCGGAATAGCTTTGCCTTTGTGCCTTACTGCCTTTGTTGGATTGAGGGCAAAAGTTTGGGGCCGCGGATCCTCTGTGCCCGTATTCTCCTTGTGCCCCTGTTCCGGCCATTAGGAGCACGACACTTGGATATTATCTTAACAGTATTTAACCATGTTATCTTTCTTAATCTAATTAGATTTGTACTCGTGCTATGTATCGGGCATATTTAACTTCCGATCAATTTCTTTTTCTTTTAACTAAATTGGTATGTAACCTATACTACGCACCGGGTTCGATAGAAAATTTTGATTTGGTGTAACAAGGCTTCCCTTTGCTACGTCACGATGCATTAAACCTTGATTGTGGACTCCATATTCCATACGATGTACAGACTGATCACTGTACATGTATAATTGGAGTATTGGTGCATATACATAAGCACATGTATAAATAAGTCAATAAGAACAGTCTAACATGATGTGTATCTCTCTCCAATCTAGCGAGGGCATCCAAAGTCATTTACTGGAAACAAGCAAAACACTTGTGCTGCTACAAATCTAAACCTTACTAACCATCTCTTTTTACATATATTATACGGTGATACTAACATTATACTATCATACCCATGTTCGTCGTTAAAATAGCACAGCTTGAGACGTCGACCCATCCCCGTCTACACAACCAATTGAATTCAAGCACCGTCTGGGTTTCCATTGCTACCAGCGTGACCATTGACATGGCCATTTTCACCATGATGAGATTTCTCAGATTTTTTCCTCTTCAAAACTATGAACCATGTAAATGTAAAGGATTATAATAGCCTGGCGTTTTTGAGGGCGACCCAAAAAGAATTTGGGGCGACTAATAAAACAAAATAAGTTCACTAAGAAGTAATATCAGCACACCCCTTATCCATATATTTTCTTAATGGCTAATCTGTCCTTACTTAATTAGTGTTAATGTTGATTAAGTTTGTTAAATTTGGTTATAGTTAGTGTTAGAATATTATTTGAGTTATAGTTTTAGAATATAAATATAGAGTGTGTTAGAGAAGAAGAAAAAGAAAAAGAAGAAGTTTGGAAAAACTAGGTTTTACCTAAAATCAATAACAAACATGGATGAGTATGATGAAGAAGGTGAGAAACATCATGAAGAACATAATATTGAAGGTTCAAAGACGTTTAAAGATGACGATTTGGGATATTTGTTGGATGATCCAAATTTTGGTGTGGAAGAAAACCTAGACGATGATTTAGCGAAAGAAAATGATGAATCACATCAAAATGAAGATAATAATGCATCAAACAATCATGTATTGTGTTAAGAAGTTCAAAAACCCACTTTGTATGCGTTTGGATGTGATCGTTAACAAAAAAAAAATCATTTTTGCATGCATTTAATGCCATGGACGTCCCTGAATCCGTAGATAATGAAGTACCATATCTACCGATTACACGCTCCTGTGCCAAAATAATGGTATAATCGGTAGTCTCGTGATTTTGATTACTACCGATTAAACAAATTCCCAAATTGTATTTTTTTCGGATTTTGATTTCATAATCGGTAGTTTAATGGAGTACCATATCTACCGATTATAGTTGTCGCCCCAAAAAATGAATTTCTTAAAACTAACAAAATCTTCAACTCTTCATCTTTCACAATCGGTAGTGGGTGAAAATTTATATCTACCGACTGTAGCCAGAATTGAATTAAACTTAAAATTTATGCACTTTGTAATCGGTAGTTTAAAGATCAAATTTATCTACCGATTCCTATATAATCGGTTGTTGTTTAACAAATTAAACCTCCGATTATACTTGTTTTTGTGTACAGAACTTGTCTTACCATAGTCGGTAGTACGTGAACATAAATAACTACCGATTGTTGCTAATCGGTAGTACGAAAAATTAATAACTACCGATTGTATTTAATCGGTAGTATAGAAACATAGTTATCTACCGATTATTGATGTCTAACTCACTGCTATTTTATGTAGATTGTTGAATGGATAATCATGTTTCATATGAGGGTCCTGATACTTCCCTACACTATGCAAATGATTTAGTACACTACCTACCCACTCTTATCTTGTTCTAAGGAGGAGCATACTGAAGCTGAGTATCAAGATATACCGGCTCTAACCGAAGATTCACTTAACATCTAACTTCATAATACTATTTCAACATACCATGTTCAACATTTACTACATATTGTTCCGAGAACTTGTTCAAAATAACTTAAAACATCCGAAAAAAATGAAACAAAACACAGCATAAATATTCAAAGTGATCAATCTCATTAAATTCTTCCACTCCTTGTTACTCGCTTCTTCTTCTTCTCCTTCTTCTTAGGCTCATCAACAACTTCATCTTTCTCAATTGGACCTATGTACTCACCATCTTCGTTGTAGTATGGTTTTACGCCTGAAAAGTCTTTTCCCCTGAAAAAGAGTCGAGGATCAAAATCCGGATCAACCTCCATCATTCAAATGATTTCTCCCTTTGATCCTTGATAGACACATTTTAGTGTCTAATTTGCACCTTAATTTCTAGTGA
>JAJJMC010033778.1:81476-103735 GCA_023531435.1 Papaver californicum | reverse complement strand
CTCCAAGCAAAGCCCTTCGCATCGCGATGCCTATTGTATCGGCTTGACCCTTCATAAGCGGAGACAAAATATGCACTTCCAAAGGGTATTGCTTGGGGGAAGGTCTAAGACCTCTAAGACCCAAGTAGGCATATTTAGAACTAAATCTATCATTCTTTGAGAGTTCCCAAGCCCTCCTATTAGGAGTGCATTGCTGACTTAAGGGAATGATAACAATCTTTTCTACAAAAGCATTGTTCAACTTGAAGACATTCCAGGATCTAGTATTAGGATCAATAAGGTAAGACACTTTTAAACTAGGACAGGGAGGGACAAGGGGATTGGGCTTAGATGAACCTAGAGAAGGAATCCAATTATCACACCAGGGATCAATAAACTTACCATCACCCAAAATCAAGATATGAAATATTTTATAAGCTCTTTGATGGTATGAAGACACCTTCAGGTCCAAGAACAAGTAGAAGGGCACTTGGAATTCAGAAAATCAGTATGATGAAAATACCTAGCTTTATGAATAGTGCCTAGGAGAGAGAGTCAGGAGATTCCATAATTTTCCAGGCATTCCTAGCTATCATTGCTAGATTATTAACCCAGCCTTACTAAAACCCAGACCACCTTCACTTTTAGAAGAAAAAAGGTGTCATATCCAAGTAAATGAGGTTTTCTATCTTTGGGGTCAATGGATTCCCCCAACTAGTACCTGTACAAGTGAGAATCCATTTTTCTGCAGATGACTTTGGGTATAAGAAAAGCAGCCATTTGGTAAATGGGAATTGCTTGACCAACATGTTTAACTAGAGAAGTTCTGGTAGCTACAAGAGTTTGTGAGACCGAGAGTAATTCTAGCATCCACAGATTGCAAGATACTCATATGAGTTTGGACTTTAGACTTTTGGAAATGGATAGGAGTACCCAAATACTCCCACCCAGATCAAAAGAGCTAATGTTAAGGATAGAAGAGAGTTGTTGAATTAACTGAGGGGATTGGCCTTTACTGAAAAGAATACCAGACTTATCAAAATTAATTTCCTGGCCAGAAGCAGAACAATACTTATGGAGATAGTCTTTGATAGTCAAAAAATCCTGAACAGTAGCCTTGGAGAAAAGAAGACAATCATCAACAAACAACAAGTGAGTAATATGTGGGACATTCCTACAGATTTTAATGCCTTGAACAAGTTGAAGTCTGGTAAGATTATCAATATAGGCAGACAACGCTTCAGAGCAACGAATATAAAGATAGAAAGACAGGGGATCTCCCTGTCTAAGGCCTCTCTCAGGTTTGATCATACCAGTAGGCACTCCATTGAGAAGAACAAAATAGGAAACAATTGCTAAACATTTAATGATAAGGGATATTGATAGACACATTTTTATGTCTGAATTGTCTGTAATTATCTATTTTGTTAGTGCTCAATTTTATACTTATTGTGTGATTTTATTTGGTTGTAGGTACTTTTGAAAAATAAATATTTTTGGAAAAAATATGCTCAAAAAGTGATAAAGGCACATGGGAAAAGTGATAAAGGCACCCATCAAATTTATAAAGGAACCCACTACACTGTTTAAAACCCAAAATTAGCGGGAAACAAACCTCTTACGCATGAAAGTGCCTGAGTTGGTTTGAAGAACGAAATTTAAGGGATTCAAAAGCTGTTTCAATATCCCAAAGTGAAGAAAGAGTTTAAACTTACCAAAATACGTTATCAAGAGTAATTCAGGCCGTAAAAAAATAGTGAAAGTCAAGTTTGCTTGCCAGTAAATAGATTTACTCCCTGATTTGGATTGGGATGAATTCGAGTTTGTTTTGGACACCAAATCAAGTCCTTACCGGTTAAGGAAGCCTTGTTAGGGTATAGTAAACATATATAAAGCATAACAGATCGATAAACAGGGGGGAGAGTTTCGGCAGGAAATTCCAGGGAAGAATTCTCTTAGAGATTTCTTGCTCCTGTGGCGTAGAAAAAGGGTTGTTTAAGTCACACAAGGGTAGAGGGAGGTTGGTTCCAGCTCAGAATCCCAATAGAGCGAAGAAAAATCACTCTAGAACAATTCTGCTACTGCTGCTGAAGAAGACGTGAAGAACAGAGATAAGGAGACGGTTTCTTCAACCATTCTGTCACGATTTCTTCAACATATTGGCAAAGTTTATCTTCTCCTTGCAATATTTACTTCAAGCTCCATTGCAACAGTTAATCTGTAACGCCCAGAGTTGCAGATTTCCTATTTTATTATTTTTAGCTTCTTTTCTTCTTCTCAAGCACATTTGAGCCATGTTTCTATCTTTTGAGAGTGTGTACATCATGATGAGCTAAACCCAACCACTGGAACAATGGAGGAAGCCATATTTCATGAACGAATGGTAACTATTTTTGATTCTTAATGACTTTTGCATTGATTTTTAATTGCTTTTTGTGATTTTTCTTAATTAGTTGTGATTTTTTTAAATGGTGTATGCTGGGAATTAAGATCTTTTGATGCACCATGCTTGTGATTTACAGTTAATGTTTTAGAAATCTACTTTTGGCAAAGAAACAAAGTCGATAAAAGAGCTATAATTGTTAAAGAATCATTGTAGAAATCAATCTGAAGTGATTTTGGTGGAATCCTGAGTTCCATTTCTTCTGAATATTGTTAAAATCTTGTTCTTCTTTTCTAGTTTAATTCAGAATTAGGTATAAAACGAATCTTCACAAGTCTCAGCGAACGAACACATTTTTACCACTTTTGTGAAACGATTAGATATCCAATGTTCACAAAGACCCATTTTCCTTAGGACACTTTCAAGAAAAGTTCACTCAAGTTTATCATAAGCTTTACATATATCCAGTTTTATGGAAGCTAGGCCTTCATTTCCATGATAATGATCCACTGTAAAAACCACTTCATGAGCTAGGAGAATGTTGTCAGCAATGCTTCTCTTAGCAACAAAAGAATTTTGGTTATGAGAGATTAAACCATCCATGAGGGGTTTAAGTCTATTGGAAAGGGTTATTTAAAGAATTTTATAAATAAAATTGCACAAACCAATGGGTCTATACTAAGAAAGAAACTCAGTAGTAAGGGTTTTGGGTATGAGGGCAATATTGGTATGATTAAAAAAAGGATCTACATGACCAGTTCGAAAACAAGTTTGCACCATATCAATAACAGAATCCCCTACAATATCCAGTGTTTTTGATAAAAAAGACTTGTAAAACCATCAGGCCTTGGAGTTTTTTTCCCAACTATTTGAAAAGCAGCATGTTTAATTTCTTCAGGAAACAAAGGTATGTTTAAATTATTGTCATCCAGAGAAAATTTACTGGGAAGATTATCTAAAACTTTATCTTCAAAGGATTGAGGAATAGAAGAATAAAGGGTTTTAAAGTAATCAACAAAGGAAGTACCAATGCTATTTCTTTCAGTACGAATATCTTCATAGTTGTTTTTTATCCAACTAATGGCATTTCTTTTTCTTTTGTATAGGGTGACCCTATGGAAATAGGAAGTATTTCTATCTCCTTCCAAGAGCCAGACCTCCCTAGATTTATCTCTTCAGTAAAGTTCTTCCAAGGAGTGCAAATAATTTAGCCTAGCTTTAAGTCTAGAAACATTCAAGGTGTCAGAAGGGTTGGAAGTTTGAATACTCTTAAGGTCTTCTCTAGTGGTAGATATATTTGTCTGGATATTACAAAAAGATTTCTTATTCCAATCTGTCAAACCTTTCTTCGTATTAAGCAATTTAGATTTGAATTTAAAAGCAGGAGAACCCACCACATTAATAGACCAGGAATTAGCTATAATATCTCTACAAGTACGGTCAGTGATCCACATGCATAACCATAAAATGAAAAGGCTTACGCATACAATCACCATCAAAGTTAAAGCCTATATTCGTAGGACAATGGTATGAGCAGTCTCTAGGGAGGTTATTCACACACAGGTTTGGGAAAAGAATTTCAGCAGTATGATTAACAAAGCATCTATCAAGCCTCTCAAGAATCAAGTCAATGCAACTCTGCATAATAAACCATGTGAATCTAGGACCAGAGAAACCAGGATCATGCAAGTCAAAGAAAGAACAAAAATTCATAAGGTTAAAGCAACCGTTATCATCCACATCAAGAGCACCACTTTTATCTTCAGGAATGAAAAGAGTATTAAAATCACCTACAAAGAAGGCAGGTTCAGTGCTAGGGATTGGAAGAATATTCAACTGACTAGCCCAGAAGGCATCTCTAAGGGTTCGATTTTGTTCACCATATATGAAATGTATGTTGAGTGAACAATGTCATTGGTGGTCACATAGATACCTCTGGAGCTGGATGAAATAATTTGGAAATCCAATTCATGTTTCCTGGCTAAGACCAGACCACCACTTTTACCAATGCAAGGCACATTAAACATACAAGGAAAACCCAGATTCTTAAATTTCCTAGCCGCGTTGTCATTTTTTATTTTTGTTTCAGAAAAGAAACACAACATCTAGATTTAGATTCTTCAGGAGGCTACTCAACTCTTTATTTGCTGATTTTTTTCCCAGAACTCTAACATTCCAGCACAATATGTTTATATTATTAACAGGATGTAAGGGTGGAGAAGTAAAAAAATTCGAAATTGCAGAGTTAACCAGAAAGGAAGAATTATTAGGATGGTTTACCTGATTGGTGGAATTAGCACCACCATTAGGCTGAGATCCATAGGAATCACCACCTGTAGAGTTGCCTTGTGTTGAAGAAAGATCCAAAGAGGTAGCTTCTTGAGGAAAATTGCTGCAGACATTATGGTTTACCATTGACCAGCTGAAGCAGGAAAATGACCATAGGGATTGAAAAGCTGATGGTACTGATCTGATTGGTTAGGGATTGAAATAGGTGGGAGGTTATCAAGATTGGTTATAGGAGGGAAAAGGGTATTATAATCTAGTGCAGGAGAGAATTGTCTTTCAGGAGGGGCTACAATGATGCTAGCCAAAGCAGGTTTGTCATTATGGGTGCGTTTTCTTGCATCATCCTGGGGATTGATTTTTCTCTTTATAGTAAAGAGAGCAACGTGCTCAGCAGCTAAGGAGACAATCTTTTCTCTGGAAAAAGAGGGAGGTCTAGTTGGAACATCAACTATTTTGAATTTTCTGATGGTAGAGACTTGATCCTCAGAGCTAATGAAGCTGAGTTGTTCAGAAACAACCAGGTCATAATAAGTTTGTTTATGGACATGGAAGCCCATTTTCAGCATAATTCATGATGGTAGACTGGACATAACCAACTTCATAAATTTTCAGTGCTGGAGATTTGTTTGAAAAATGGCCCATATTGAGCTTTTGATAAATGGATTTCTCATACACAGGCATGTCAGTGTCCTGGCTGATAACAACTTTTCCTTTCTCTTTTGAACTAGAAACAAAAGCTTTATCAATAGGTTGACTCTCATTGACCTGTTGAGTAACTGAAGTATTTGTTGAATAATCCATTGAGTCAGATCTCGAAGAAATAACAACTGGTTTAGGGGGCATCAATCTGGAGACAGTGATTCTTGGAGCCTGGGATTTGTTTGGAGAAGGTTGGCTTGGCCCACTCGTTTTTGGATTGATTATTGGCATATTTATAGAGCAAATAGCTTCTCTATGATCGATGATACGAAAAGTATAACAGAAGGATCTTGGGACCATGAAGTATCTGCACTCAATGAGAAAAACATAAATTATGCTACTTGTGATCAAAGGAATTCCAGTTGGAATAGGTTTTTGAACATTAATCTTGACACAAACTTTGACATTTTTCTTGATTGGATGATTCCCATAGGGAGTTTTAGCTTCCACCAGTTCTCCGAGTTTGATGGAGAGCAACTTTAAGTCTTCAAAATCAGTGCATTCATTTGGAACATTACAGAGAATCAACCACATTAACTCTCCTACAAAGTTAACCTGGCAATTATTTGGCCAACCAGTTAGAGGAACTTCACGCAAAACAATAAGGTAACCACAAGCATACCATGGTTTCTGTTCTTTTACTCTATTAAATCCACGTTAGCAAGAAAGCGTATGAGAATCTTATTCTTCAACCCACTAAAGGTAGTGAATGTAGGAGATTTTAGGAGAGGCAATTGATTGCAAATTTAGCTTCTTACAGATGAAGTAGGAACTAGGAATTCACTGCAAATGTAACCTACCATGCACCATTTCCAACTGTTATCATTTTCAGCAACCACAACTGTTTTGTTGATATAGACTGGATCAGTTAAAGAAGATGGAAGTGGGTTTGGTAAGATTAATTTTTCAGACATTTTGTGAGTTATATCTTGAATATCTTTATCAGTTGAATGAGATGAAGTTGGTGAAGGGCTTGAGGTTTCCATTTGATAGTAGTAGAAGGATATATAGATGAAATGGAAATTGAGAGTAGACAAATTAGATTTTTTTAATTGAATGGTGAGGATGATATAGAAGTTGGTGATCAGGGTAAAATGCCAAATAGTTTGTTTATCCTATGCGGTGAGACAATGATAGTTCAGCTGTGTGTGATAACATATACAAAGAGAGACAGTTGTGGTATCCTTAAACTGGGAAAACCTGGTTGAGAAAAAAAAAAGGGATGGTGACCTTGAGAACCAAAAGATGTTTCGTTTCGTTTGTTATGAGGTATGAGATGACCGAGAATTTGGATTGTAGATTCTCCAGTATTTTCTAACACATCACGGGAGACAAAAGTGACTCCCCAAAGGGCACATGGACCAACTATGGGAGGTCCATTTCTAATTCTGACCAAATCAAGGATTTTCTTCTTGGCTTCAGATTGAGTAGGACAAGCAACAAAGATTCTTTTAGCATCATAGAAATTAGGGTGAACTAAGGTTTTGGTGGTTGAGCATTTATGGTGTTTGTTTTTATGTGGTCTATTATTTTTTCGAATATAGACAAATTCCATCAATATAATAAGGGGTCTGTCTTGCCAAGACCTAGCCATGTGGTTCAGGAAATAATGATGGTGGTGATAGGGCTTAAGGTGTGGAATGTGGGGATTAGTATTCTGCATGTACCAGACGTGTTTACCGTAGTAAAACATAATGCATCTTACCAAGTGCTGCCTTCTTTGAATCTGCATGAAATCAATTAAGATAATTAAAATCACACTTAAGGCACTGCAAGTAGGTAAACTACTATATCCCTTCTTAATGGTAATGCAAGATAAATCTAATCGATAGGGATAGTCTAGAATTAGACTTAGGGAATGTTTTTTCAAGAAATAATGATGATTTGGAAAAGCATACTCATGGCTTTGAATTAGTGTGAATTGCCAAGAGACATGACATTTCACCAAGAGACTTAAATGACCATTAACTACCCAATTTTGGCCTTTAAGAGGGGAATATGGATCAATTATCTCCCAAACAGAAGAAATTAAACCAAAAATAGCAAAGCTTTTAGGAAACCAGAAAAAATAGACGATAATGGAAAACCCAGGAAACAATCTTCCGGAGAATAATCCTTCTGAAGTATATGATTTTGCAAAAAGGAAATGCAGTGAGACTTGAAACCAAAGAGTTGAATGATTTGATAGTTGAATTACAGGCAGAGGTATGTAGGCGAAGCAGAAGGACAAAGTATGAAAGGATACAAGAGGAGAATGAAGAGGAGTTTGCTCAATGGAAAGAGAAACGTCTTGCAAGAGTTGAAAGAAAGAGGAGTGAGAGGGATGATGTTGATGATGATTATATCTGGAAGAAAAAGGCGGAGTGAAACAGAGAGTGATTCTGAGGGATCTGGGAGCGGTTATGAATTGGAAGAAGTAAGTTAATCTGAAGAGGGTTCTGGATCAGAAGAAGAGAAGAAAAATGAGGCAGCATTGTACAAGAGGTACTTAGCAGAGAAGAAGAACCCTCCCATATTTGCACGGACCATGGAAGAAAAGGAGAATTAGGATGCAGTTGATGGTGTTGAAGAGGCACAAGAATCTGAGACATCCGAAGGAGGGGAGGGAGTTGAGGGAAGTGAGGATGAGGATAATGATGGTGTTGATAATGGGTATGGTTCTGCTGCTTCATCTGGAGATGATTGTAGTGCACAATATGACGAAAAAGATTGGGATAACTATGATGGGGAAGATGACTGGTGATCTCCCCTGGAACATCAGATGAGGTAATCTTGGTATAAATTCTAAAAATGATTAACAAGTTCTTTTTGAGATTATCTTCTCGATGTTTGCTTCTAGTCTTCTTCGTGATGTTGTGAAAGTTCCTGAAATGATTGTTTCTTTTTCAAACTGGAAGGTTTGAAATTTTCTCTTAGTAGGTTCAGTTCTTTTTGATGGGAAGGTGCTATGGTTCCTGTTTGGGGGCCTTTTTTTGATATGCTGGGTTTTTTTATGATGTTAGTGGCTTTAATGTTGTCTTTGATAATGGTATGGTAGTTTTTATTGGGATGGGTTTTTTTGAAATTGTAATTAAGGGAAAATAAGACTTGATGATGGTTAGTTTCTTTGTTATAATTGTAATAGGTATTGATATTATGAATGATAAAACTACAGTTTTCGATTGGCAATTTAATGATGTTAGTACAAAGATGATGAATTTCAGGTAATAGAATATCAAACTAGTTTAGAAAATATGTTGTAAGGATGAATTTGTGAGAAAACTGGTAGGTAAATTGTTTGTTGTTTCCAGACTTGTTATTAATTTTAGTCGTTGTTGGTGTTTTCCTAGCTAAGAATCTAAATTAAACAAACACATCAACACTCATTCACTGTCAGATCATTTTCACCAAAAAGCGACAATTGCACCAATGTAAACTTGTAAATTTAGCACATGACAATAACCACAAGTATCCAAACAGAGTAATATTTTCATTTTTATCCTAAGCCTTGGAGTCATATTGGCATTCCTGATTGAAGAGTGTGCACGAAATCGGACTCATTACGGAAGTGCATGTTCGAATCAAGTAAGCGATCATGGATTGACCGCCTAGCTTAGTTAGTTACACCATAGTGCATTTGATTATGTCAGTGCTGACATGATCATACCAAAAGTAGCACAATGATTATGTCAATGCTGACATCACATAGCTTTCCACGTAGCTTCTTCCGACATTCGCATGTCCAATGAATCTCTAACACTCACTCTATATAAAAACCTTATCAACCCATTTCATCTTCAACATCATCTCAATTCAATTCTCTAAACAACCCCAAGCAAAAAAACAAACAAATTCTTTACAACAATGGAAGCCAATTCAGAAATTGTCAGACCCCATGTCATTATGCTACCAAGTCCAGGTATGGGTCATCTTATTCCATTCATTGAGTTAGCTAAACGGCTAGTTCTTAATCATGGTTTCTCAGTTACATTCACCATTCCAACTGATACTGGGTCTCCTTCTAAAGCTCAGAAATCCGTTCTTGAATCCCTTCCTAGTTCTATAAACTCTATCTTTTTATCTCCTGTTGATTTTAGTGATTTACCAGCTGATGTTAAGGCTGAAACTATCATTTCGCTAACGATAAGTCGGTCTCTTACTTCGCTTTCTAACTCGTTTAAACACATTGCTTCGACTCATAGAGTAGTTGCTTTTGTTGTTGATGTTTTTGGTACTGATGCTTTTGATGTTGCAACTGAGTTCAATGTCAAACCTTACGTATTCTTTCCAACATCGGCTATGGTTTTAGCTTTGTTTTCATATTTTCCTAAAATGGATGAAGAGTACTCTTGTGAGTATAGAGATGTTCCTGAACCAATTCAAATTCCTGGGAGCATTGCTATCAATGGGATCGAGCTTCCTGACCCATTGCAAGATAGGAAAAGCGAGGCCTATCCAGGGGTTTTAAACCATGCAAAAAGGTATAAACTTGCTGCCGGTGTTTTGGTAAATAGCTTTGATGATTTCGAAATGGATACTGTTAAGGCTTTGAAGGGGAATGAATCAGGCAACCCGCCGATTTATCTGATTGGACCACTTATCAGGACAGGTAGGAGCGACGACGTATCTGATGAGTCCGGTTGTTTGAAGTGGTTGGATGATCAGCCACTCGACTCCGTTTTATTCGTCTCATTTGGAAGTGGTGGAACACTCTCTAGTGAGCAACTGACTGAATTGGCTCTAGGCCTAGAAATGAGTGGGCAGAGATTTTTGTTGGTTGCAAGAAGTCCCAGTGACAAGGCTGCAAATGCAGCATACTTCAATCCCCAAAGTATCAAGAACCCTTTTGATTTCTTGCCAGAAGGGTTCTTAGAAAGAACCAAAAATCTGGGTTTGGTTGTTGATTCATGGGCTCCTCAAGTTCAAGTCCTTAGCCACACGTCGACAGCCGGTTTCTTAACGCATTGCGGGTGGAATTCAACCCTCGAAAGCGTGGTACATGGCGTCCCTTTAATTGCCTGGCCGCTCTTTGCAGAGCAAAAAATGAATGCTGTAATGCTTGAAGATTTGAAGGTTGCACTAAGGCCAAAGGCAAATGAACGAGGGATTACAGGACGTGATGAGATTTCTAGAGTTGTCAAGGGACTTATGGATGGAGAAGAAGGGAGGAATATTAGGAGTAGGATGACAGAACTCAAAAGTGCCGCTACAAGTGTGTTAGAGGAAAATGGTTCTTCAGCTAAGTCACTTGAGGAGTTGGCAAATATGTGGAAAAATCAAACAACCGCATAGAATCTTCGTCCATGTGCACTTCTTTTTTTCTTTCTTCTCTGATTAGAGTGCTTTTATCGTGTTTTGAATTTTAATGTTATTGTTATTTGTGATTGTCTTTAATAATAATAACAATGTCGTGTGTGTTTATACAAAGTGACCACTGTGTATTTGTTTAAAAACAAAAAGAAAAATTGGCAGTATTTGTTGAACAAGATATGAGATTTGACTAGCTAATTTTATTATCATGGCCCTGGATAGCAATTCCGAATACGAAAAACGTTTGAGACAGTGTGCGTATGAGTATTATTCGTATTATTCGTTTTGATGTAAAATAAATTTGGTCTATTATACGGTTAACGGTACGTGATTTGGGGATAATTTGAAACAGTATATGTATGTTTTGAATTCGTTTTAGGAATATAAATTCGGCACACAAAATTTGATATATAATAACCAGTAAGAAAATTATTTTTTAACATAATCTAGCTTTAGGTACCATGATTTTATGATTTAAAGGAATTATAAATTTGATATATGCAATATAATCAACAAATAACATGTACGTTGTTGGTGTAGGGCTAAGATTGGTGTCTGTAAAATTTTAAAAGTAAATAATGTGATAAAGAATAGTAATTTAGTGATGATGTGGTAAAGTATTATTCAAACCATATAGTTCGGTAATTCGTAAATACGCATATAATAGCTGGAAATTCGTAAATCTAAGTCGGGGTTCCGAAAGCACGTACGATACGTACGGATTCGGATGATACAGACGGATTTACGAATTATAAGGATATAATTCGCGAATTTACTAACTAGGATCCTGGCTGAGGTCTATCATAAAGAAGGATAATTTTGTTTCACTTTGTAGTAAAATAAAAAATCTCATATCCAACCATTTTTATTAATGGCTAATTTATTCCTGATTAATTAGTGTTAATTAATTGTTAAAACATGAAATGTTTTGAAAAACATTAACTAGAATCGGCTGATATGATAACCACATATACCAATTCTGGTTTGATGGTCTTCTTTTGCCAATAACATGAGAAATCGATAAACATTGATTGTTATATATGTCAATTGTAGCCTAAAAACCATTAAAAAAAACAGTTAACAAGAATCGGTTGATATAAACACATTTATATCGACCGATTATAGCCTAAAAACCAACAAAATAAATTGGCATTTCCTTAACCAGGAATCGGTCGATATAAATGTCTACATCGACCGATTATGTCCTAAAAAACTAACAAGAATTTTTTTTGTTTCCTTTAACTAGAATCGGTCGATATGAATATGATGTTCTTCAACCACAAAGACCATCACACCAGAATCGGCCGACTTGCATGTATATATCAGTCGATTGTCAAGAATCGATTAATGTGGATCGATTCTGGTTAAACCCAAAAACCAAAAATTCTGCAAAAAACCCTTTGATGCACAAATTAGCTAGCTAGAGTTGTTTTTCACAAGAGATATGTTTAGAATACATTACGTTCCTTCTGGAATTCTAAACCCCTATATTTATATAGTTTAGTTTCCGGTGGATCTTGGTTTACTGTGACTTAATTAGCTAGCAAGTATTCCGAAAACTAAGAGGACATTCTTCTAGGATTGCGGAATTTAGTCGGCAGAAAAAGTCAATGGAAATTGATCGTCCAAAGTGTATCGGGTAGTCGTGGGCACACAAATGGACAAGCCCAAGAAACAGAGGTACAAAATGGCAAAGCCCAAAAACAAAGGGCGAAAATATCCAAAGACAAAAAAAAAGTAGGGCGGAAAAATCCAGGGGTTGTAACATCCAGAGACAAAGTAAATGGGGCGGAAAAAAATCAAGCTTCGGAAGTTCGGCTCGACAATGGCCGCCAATCCAGTCGTGGCCGGACGGACTGTCGATCTGGATGTCGCTTCCACTGTTGCTGGCGGTGATTACATGGCACTCCTATGCTGACATGGTGGTTTTGTACTGACATGGCACTGTCCAAATGATGATGCATCATCGTTGACTGAGAGAATGTGTTGACATGGACCTCCTTGCTGATGTGATGCCTCTAGAAATGTCGATGATCCGATGCTGACTGGACCAACTGTTGACGTGGTAGTGATGATGTGGCATCGATTGATGACATGTCAACGATGATATGACATTTACTGTTGGCGCAGTGATGACATGACATTCACTACTGATGTGGCAGGCTACTCGGGTGCGACCGCTAGTTTTATATAACGTCTTTATGTTTACGCAGCTCGACCCCTAGGTAATTTTTGTTTCCTCCGAGGTGTTATGTATCTTGTTCCCAAGTGACTGTCGTTTGTAGTTGAAGTGATATGTTACTCTCCCCCAACAAGTAGTGAGTGTCATGTTGCTCAATGATCTCACAAGGGTACACTTCCTTACTGCGTTTTGCTCGCTCATTGAATGAGGATTTGAAGTTTTTTTGTTACCTCAAAATCGTGTAGAGGACAATCCTACTATTCATGATGCGGATAGAGTTGAGATATATAAATCTTCACATTCCTTGTAATGTGAAAACACTCGCCACATTATCGACGTCCCATATGATGGGAACATACTTGGTATGGGGTAAAATGCTCAAATTGTGCATATACCTTACCTACCGTGGTATTGGAGATTCTACATCCTGTGTGGCTGACCGTAGACTCGAGCTGTATAACTATTGCTATACTAAAATGACAGCGGATTCGAACCCTCCGTTGGAGTTTAGAAAATCAAACACAAATATAATTAACAAAATATGGATTACAATATTGAATTAAACTTATGAACAAAAATAATAAGGTAAGTACCCACTGCCCGACAACAACTATCTCGTTAAAACCTTTCAGGAAAAATTCATTGTGGATAAAACTAATACAAAGAAAAAAGATTGCAGCATAATGTGATTTTACCAGAACTTTTTCTACAAAAATTTAGCTAATGAAAAAAACTTCTTCAAGTGGAACGAGTTCCAAGGTTTCTATGGTTGGAAATCTCCAATCCCGTCGAGTTTTCTTAGGTAGTATGAACCGTCAGATGCAGGTCTATCTATTATGTACGGGTCCTCCCAATTTGCTCCGAGCTTCCCACAATTAGGTTCAGTTACTGCTGCTCAAGTTTTCCACAGCACATACTCGCCGGTATCATGGGTGTAGTAACAGTGGATCTAATCAATGTTTTATAGAAATTTCAAATTCAGATAGTTAGTATCAAAACCAATAACAGTACTGTTCTGCTCGATAGATGTGAATTGAACTTAGATGCGGTTTAAGTTAAACATCCTTATCTGATTTGATCAAGTGAACTAATTTTAGGGTAATGGGATACCAACAAAAGCATCATCCTTAAGTAGGAGAAAAACAAGACTAACTAGCCATGTTGAGTTGCTATCACACTGTTAGTGGGCACCATGTGCTATGGGTGTGGTGGTGGAAACTATGATCTTTCATTTTTAGTTGCAATTTATTTGACACGCAAACTACTTTGAGTAATTAGGCGACTCATATTTACACAATAATTTTCCATATTTATTTGTAGTGTATATGATTTAAGGTTCTTATCTACCTATTGATGATTAATCTTGAACGCAAATTGCTAACAGGGCAGGTAATTGTCTAACAACTGAAAGATATGCTTCAAAAATAATAAAAAAAGAAAGAAAAAACAGCTGAAATAATGGGTGCATAACAGTGCAGGTAATGTATTTTACTTAATCCTGCTTTGACAGTGTGTCTAGGGGGTTTATGGTGCCACTATCCCCCATAACATTTTAAAATCATAAAAACACCTTTTTATTTTTCAATACTTCTAATAACAAATTTTCTTCAAACCTCTATAAAATTTTGAGAATGAAACAGATATACATATATTTCCCAGCAGTGTTATATCTACCGTCAAATATCCTGTAATTTTTTTAAAAAAGGAGATTTGTCGTATCTGGAAATGCCTCTAGCATTGGGGTAGACGTGGGTAAAAGTGAGGTCAAGGCGATAAGGCTAGCATTTTTGTATATTTGCAATGCAATCTTATATAGTTTTAAACTAACTCAAGTGTATATTTCTATTATATTCACGAGATTTGAAAATATACTTTAAAAAGTAATTTATTGTATTCTTTTAACGTTCTATTTTTTTTTAAAAAAATAATATTGAAATATAAAATTTTCTCTTAAAATACCCTCATTAGACTATTGTTCTGGATTCGTTACTGACTGTGTCCACCATGTACTAGCGGCCTTGGACTTGCCCCAAGTCCGAAGCCTTGAAGAGATATATCAATAGTGAAGTTCCCAAATGACACCTGAAGAGATATATCAGCATGGGAAGTGACTTTTTGATATATTGAAGTTCCCAAATGACATAAAACTTAGAGGATGTTTGGATAATACATGAGAAGTGACTTTTTGACTTTAAGATAAAAAATTGAAATTTAATTTGGAAACTAAATTTTAAAATGACTTTTAAATTTAAAAACAATTTATTTATTTTTTTGTGAAGCAAAAAAACTGTGCTTTTATTTATCTACTTCTGGTCATCAGATAATCTCTAAGGCTTCTTAGGCGTTATAGGGATGTTATCATGGTGAATTAATACTCCAAGAATTAAGTTCCACCATGTTTTTTTTTTATTGACAAAAAATATTGTGTCGGTAAGTTTTGAACTCAGATTGCTGATATCATCACGCAATAACTTTACCTCTGTACAACACTGACATCTGCTCCACCGTGTCTTTTTTAAAGTGTCATTGCTGACATGATGATATTCTTCTATTACCAACAAAATATTTTTCTAGAAGTAACCATATTTTTAACCAATTTAGGCTTACTCTTATCATCCTCCAAGATTCAAGATTCATAGTTGGACACGTCAGATTGAATCAATATCCCATTCTTATCGTGATTCAAAGTTGAATCAAGAAAGCATCCAATGGTTTGACGTTAGAATACTGGAGCCGTTGAATTTTAAAGTTTAAAAAAGATCTGATGGATGAAATTTAAAGCGTCAAATGGTTTGGCACAAAAAAAACATAACAGTTACATTCTAATTTCTTATATAATATCTCATGACTAAGATTTAAAAAACACCAAATATTTATCATAAAAAATAAATTCTCTACGCCAACGCCACTACATTCAAGAAACCCCTTGAATACAGTATGAAACTATAAATTTTGACAACACCTTTTTTGTCTTGAAAGTAATCTTACTCCACCGTAAGAGTAAGTCTTATTGGACATTTTAACACCATGATTTATAGTCGTTGGTTGTTGTTGCTGCCGCCACAGAACCTAAAACTATAAAACCAAACAAAATTTGCCTACTTTACTTGAAAATTTGATACAATCAATAATACTACTGACTGACACAAATAGTCTCCTCCCACACACACACCCCCAATAAAAAGCCAATCCTTTCAATTGGTGATGATTGCATTACACAATGCTTACGGCATACCAACACCCATCTCATTTCTAGAATCTGTCCCAACACTTGTTGTTCTACTTCTTCTACTACCAAAAATCTAATCCAGCATTGAATTGAAAAGAGATAAAAAAAAAATAAACCCCACTGGGCACGTTCATTAACCTCCTCATCCAATTACAAACTGTACCTCTGTCTTTCTATATATATATATAGTTCATCAACCTCATACTCTCCACACCAAACCCAAACCAGATCATATTTTTGCATAATTCAGTTCCAACCATGGAAGTAGTAGTAACTTCAAAAAATCTCCAACCCCCCCATGTAATTATACTACCAACACCAGGTATGGGTCATCTCATCCCACTCACTGAGTTAGCAAAACGACTCGTTTCTCGTCATGGTTTTACGGTTACGTTCACTATTCCAACTGAGATGGATTCTCCTTCTAATGCTCAGAAACTGGTTCTTGATTCTCTTCCTAGTTCTATTGATTATATGTTTTTATCTCCGGTTGATTTGAGTGATTTACCTAGTGATGCTAAGATTGAAACTCGGATTTCTTACACGGTAACTCGTTCTCTTTCTTCACTTTCTGACTCATTCAGACTCATTACTTCGACTCACCGAGTTGTTTCCTTTGTTGTTGATCTTTTTGGTACTGATGCTTTTGATGTTGCCAATGAGCTCAATGTCAAACCATACATTTTCTTTCCATCAACGGCTATGGGTTTGGCTTTGTTTTTCCAGTTGCCTAAATTGGATCAAGATTACCCTTGTGAGTACAGAGATGTGCCAGAACCGATTCGAATTCCGGGGTGTGTGCCTCTCGACGGGATCGACCTTTTCGACCCGGCGCAGGATAGGAAAAACGAGGCCTATAAATGGGTATTACACCATGCCGAGAGGTACAAACTTGCTGAGGGTATTATGGTAAATAGTTTTAACGAGCTCGAACAGGGTCCGATTAAGGCATTGAAGGGCTCGGAATGGGTTAATTATCCGCCGGTGTACCCCGTTGGACCGCTTATCCGGACAGGTGATGGCGATGATGTATCTGACCCGTCAGGTTGTTTGAAGTGGTTAGATGATCAACCACTTGGCTCCGTTTTATTCGTCTCGTTCGGAAGCGGTGGAACACTTTCCAGTGAGCAACTGACTGAATTGGCTCTAGGACTAGAAATGAGTGAGCAAAGATTTTTGTGGGTTGCAAGAAGTCCTAGTGACAAGGCTGCAAATGCAACATACTTTAATCCCCAAAGTATCAAGGACCCTTTTGACTTCTTACCAAAAGGGTTCATAGAGAGAACCAAAACGCTAGGCTTGGTAGTCCCTTCATGGGCACCTCAAGTTCATGTCCTTAGCCATGTCTCAACCGGTGGATTCTTAACGCATTGTGGGTGGAATTCAACACTCGAAAGCGTCGTGCATGGCGTCCCTTTAATTTCGTGGCCACTCTTTGCGGAACAAAAAATGAATGCTGTGATGCTTACAGAGGATTTGAAGGTTGCATTATGGCCGAAGACGAACAAACATGGGATTATAGGTCGCGGTGAGATTTCTAGGGTTGTCAAGGGACTCATGGAAGGAGAAGAAGGTAAGAGACTTCGGTGTAAGATGAGAGACCTCAAGGATGCCTCCGCCAGAGTGTTAGCGGAAAATGGGTCTTCGTCTACGGCACTTGCTGAGGTGGCAAACGCGTGGAAAAATCGTATGACAATATAGAATCAATCCCTTTACCTATTTACATGTTTTTCTTTTCTTGTTTGAATGTTGTACCTATGTGCTTGTGTATTTGGCCAATTTGGGATCATTTTTGTATATAATGTAATCTTCTTTTACTATCCAAATAGTATTTTGTTTTTGTGAGCTATGTGAAAAGGAAAAAACAAATGGAATCAAAATGAGAACCAAATGATGGATTTGAAGAAGTTGAGGTTAAAATCTAAGTGATGAAAAAGGGGAAATCTTAGTGAATACTATATGCACTCACAATGAAATGATTGGAGCTATGGGTTTTGGGTGGTGTAGGGTAACTATGTCACTTGTGTTGATAATGGTCACCAACAAAATGTCACATTGCTACCAAATAATTTTTCCATAAAGTGCTCAAACACTATTTTTTTGACAAAAGATAAAAGGAAAATCACTACTTTTAAAAGTTGGTTCTCCAAAAAGGAAGATTATTTGTTAGCCTTAAGTACTCGTATAGAATGACTTTGGACGATCCTTGTACAAAATCATAGAATAAAATACTTTTTACATGTTAAAAGATTTAAACATTGTCAAAACTAATTTTTTTAATTAATACAACAATCACTTAAAAAGTGATATTCAGTCGGTAGATATATTTTTTAGAGGGTGTTTAAAGTGTTTGGATGTATTTTTAGATTATTTTTTTTAATATTTAGAAATAAAAAGGTTAGAAATTAGGTTAGTGAAAAATTTGAGATCGATCTTTAGAAGAAAAAAATAATTTTTTTATGAAGTGAAATTTTTTACTTTTGACTTCTGTGATTGATTTATATTTCTAGAGAAAAAAAATCAGAAATTGTTTTTCGACTTTCAGAAATAAAAACGTCAGAAGTCAGTTTATCAACACAGTTTTACAATGATTTCTAGAAACAGAAATAAACTTTTTTTTACTTCCAACTTCTGCTTCGATCTAGTATCCGTGTCCTATTAAAATATTAGCAATATTTTAAGATCCAAAACATAAATATTAGTGTACTTATATTGGTTTGGAAATGCATTACATTAAACTAACTAGTCGATTGATGGACTTTCTAGCTAGTTACACCAACTCTATCATGATTGTTTAAGGTTGCATTTCCATTTAAACATACAAGTCCAAAGAAACAAAAGCAATATCTCACCCACAACGTCCACCCGCTTACACTGTTGTCCACTATTTTATTTGAATAACTAAAAAAGGTTATTGTGTAAACAATAATATAATTTTTTGAAACAAAAAATATATTGAACTCTCTAAAATCTCAGACCATATTATATGTAGAGGCCGAGCCCAAAAACCTTCTATGAAAAAACAATTTTTTAATAGATAGATAAAAAATAAATAATAAATAAAAATTGGTTTAGAAATCAGTCCAACAGGGTAGGTAACTATGGGCTGGCTCCGCCCCTACCACCACAATGTGGATGCCCTGGCCAGGAATACATTCAAAAATCAACCACATAATTTTGATGGAAGATTGTGGGTGAAAATACATCTTCATCCCACAAATTAGATTGGACAGTAATCCTCCACAAGTGTTGCAGCAACAAATGTGGATGTGGATCAAACACACAACTTGTTTTTCTTGTAGTTATAGTTTTTGCTGGACCCATTTGTGCCCCAAAGTCAAACCATCTCAATCTGTCTAGCTCTAACCTTTCCATGGCCATGGGCCAAGTAAAAATGTCCATAGGTAACTTATAATTATTAAACTGTCCCTACTAGCCCACCAAAACATGCATTTCACCACAATGGGGGGAATTAGATACATTATCTAGTTGGGACTGCATTCTCATACTCACACCACACAAGTTTACTATCAAGTGTGGATTCTCTTTGCCACTAAATTTTATCCTCATCTATTTCTTTTTTGTTAACAAAGAATAATTCTCCTTTTCCCTTCCATTAGTGTTTCCACTTTATGTTGTTTCAGATGAGATATGACTCCAATTATAAGTTCAAATAATAAGTCACACCTTAATGATGTAAAAGTAAAACACAATCACTTAAATGTTTTTCTTTTTCTGATGATCTAAGTTTGGTCCTGACGTATTAAAAATCACATCCCTTATTAGATAACTATTAAAATCAAATTAGAAAATAAGATTGAAATATCACGTATGAATGCACAATATCAAATTTTTTATCTCTTATATACCACACAATCAACGAACCCATAACTTTTTTGTTGCATCCACATACTTGAGTCCACCATTAACCTTGTGGGCATTTTATGTATAGACACCCCAATTATTTTTGAAAAAAAATAAAATGGATTGAGCGCAAATAATTAGGAAAATAAAGGGTGAAAAACATGCTACTATTGTATCTAAAATGGGCCTGGGTTAATGGGTATGTCAAGTAGCATGCAGACTGCAGAGTAAACCTTTACCTTACATCCAGACTGCTGGCTCATATCCAAGCTTGGGCCTAATGTTTTAACCAGTGACTTGCCACCGAGCATGAATGTTCTATATGCCGTTCCTGGTCTTACAAGCGTGGATGCACACTCTTTGACATAATCGATGTCTTTTGTCCCCCTTGTATCCACCGACATTATACCGGATAGTCTGTGTCTAGAAAACCATACGGAAAATTTGCTGGTTGGTCCAAAAATTCATGACCCATTTAATTTAGGGTCCAGTCGGATATAAGTTTTAATCGGAGATCCAAAAATATAAAAATTACCTAGATGCCTAAATTTCATGCGTGAGAAACAAAATTACCTTATTCCCCACTTTTCAGGATCCCTCGAGACCCATATACAACGAATCAAAAAACAAAAATAAATAAAAAAACAACGAAATCAAAACCCAAAAAACAGTGAAATCTCAATTTCACAAAAACCTAGATTATAGGAAATCATCAAAACCTAGATCTACAACGAAGAAATCATCAAAAACCCCTATTTACTATAAAGAAATCTACATTTAGGTGAATGATGGTGAGAAGAAGATTGAAGAATATAAAGAATATAAGAAAATTGAGTAGAAGAAGAGAGTACACAAAAAAATAGAGTAGATGATCCAACAGGACATATTGACCTAACTGTACATATTGATATGTATGAAGGAAAATATGTACCAAAGGAAAAAGTGTATGATCCTTCAATACATATTGGTATGTGCTGAAGGAAAATAAGTACTGAAGGAAAAATATATGATCCCACAGTACATATTGATCCAAAAGTACATATTGATATATACTGAAGGAAAAAGTGTAACCACAATACATATTGATTAAGCAGTATATATTGATTTGTACTGAAGGAAAAATATATATGATCCAATAGTACATATTGATCCGACATTACGTAGTGAATGAAAAGATGTATGATCAAAACCAATACAATTTAATCAAAGATAAAATTAACAAAAAGAATGAAATCAAACTAACCGTAAATAAAAAAATGAGTAATCATCACTTTAATCGACTAAATCATATCGTTTGAATAGAACCTTCATCTCCCAACATTCAATATTAGATCTAGATGAAGAAGAAGATTAAAAAGTTTAAACAAAACCCAAAATTGATGAATTTGTATCTCCTCCTTCTTCTTCTTCATGGATCTATTCTCAAACCTTCTTCTTCACCATCACTTGCTTCTCTTATTCTCTTCCTCCATTATAGAAATTCAATCGAGAGAAAAAAAAGTATGAGCATAACAAATGTATATGTGAGGATGAGGGTATTTCAGGTATTTAAAAAAGTACATAACAAGTCTTACACGTTTTTGATCTTGGGAATAATATTTTTTTGTCCAAAAATATGCCGATTAAACCATCTCTAATGGATGGCCTAGACATTAAATGTGTCATCAAAATAAGATTAACTAGTAATTCTTATAAACCATACTCTATTCTTACTTTTCTGTTTTTTTTCTTTCTTTTAAGGAGAAAGATTGATAAATTAAAAATAAAAATATAAAAAGGTAAAATGCCCCTATTTTGTAGTCAATTCGACAATTTACATTCTATATATCATTACTTTCTAATAAGTTAGTAAATCCCGGAATGTGTTATGTCTAAACCATTTTTGATTTCCCCCCAAATGTAAATCAAAAGTTTAACTTCAGCAATAACTTCTAATGTTGCTTTTGGTTTTTTTTATCCATCGATCTTCTGTTTTTGTTTTTTTTTCCATATTGCCGAACATATTGCAAAAATTATGAGGGGCCAAATTTTTCTTCCCCTGTTTCTGCCTCTTCTAAACTTCCACGCTTCTAACTCTGCTGAAAGTGCTCCCCCTTGGACCCATCTGACATTGTACCCTCCAATAAAATAGTTCCAGATCTTATATGAGAATTTACAATGTATAAGTAAATGGTTGACAAATTCCTGCTGCAAATTACAAAGGGGGAACATATGATTCTGTATCACGCAGCCTCTTCTCAGTAGATTGTTAATTGTTAGGATTGCATTTTGAACTGCTGTCTACATGAAGAACTGCACTTTTAGTGTCTAATTTGCACCTTAATTTCTAGTGAGTTAGTATTCGA
>JAJJMC010033778.1:50957-71476 GCA_023531435.1 Papaver californicum | reverse complement strand
CTGATTAATCACATAGGTTGTTAGAATTACCTGATTCCTGATTCCTGATATTTTTAAAATTATTCAAAAATCATCCTTAGGTTATTTAGTCTTTTCCATACTCCTGGAATTTTCTAGAATTAGTTTAAATCATTATTTTCTAAAATCATCACCTTCACAAGTTCGAGAATCGAATCTTTATTTACCACTTCTAAAATTACATCAATTCCCAACTTGGTATTTCTTTCGTATTAAGCTGATAAAGGAGCAATTTCTTCTCCAATCTATTTTCCTTTGAGATTCAAATTCTTTTATTACTTCCATAAAGTCCTTCTTTATCACTTCCCATGTGGATTTAAGGAATTCCATATTGTATCCATCTGGTCCTGGAGACTTGTTGTTTTTGAAATTATTTATCACCATCCAAATCTCTTCTCTTCTATTGATTTTTCTACCCAAAGGCTCTTTTCTGTTGATATTTTTTGGGAAAAAATTCTTCATTTATTTATGGCCTGACTTTATTCTTGTCCTGAAATAGATTGAAGAAGTACTTTAATATTTTTTCCCTAATGTCAGCCTGGCAGAAATTGCCTTCCCCCATTGATCACTAGTATTCACACTGAATTTCTCATTCTCCTCCCATTTTCCAAGCTGTGAAAATACTTTGTGTTTGCATCTCCCTCTTTGAAATGTTGCGTCTTTGACCTTGTTAGCCTTTTTCTTGCATTATCCATATTTATTTGCTTCAGTTTTGCCCTCCACTCCACTCTAACATTGAATTGTAGCATAAATAATGCTTCATTCTCCTCCAAAGCACTCAAAGAATCAATAAGCTCAGATAGTTCTTGCTTTTTTTCTTCCATTTTGCCAAAAGTTGCTTTGCTCCATCTTTTTAAGAAATTTTTTAAATTTTGTAGCTTTTTTGACATAATGAAACTTGGAGAGCCTTGATAAACCATTTTATCCCACCAAATTTCCATATTATATAAGAAGTCTGGGTGAGAAAACCAATAACTCTCTACTCTGAATGGTGCTTTGTCTCTATTCACATTGGCAGTTGTAAGTAAAATTGCAGAATGAGTCTTTGTGATCGAGAATATTTAAAGAGTATAAGTCTTTGTATTCATGTGCTGGGGAGGGGAAAACTAGTGTTGTTGATGTAGTTGACACTTCTGTTGTTTTGGAAGAGCAAAATATTGAGTTTTTTCTGAAAAAAAACTCATTTGGTGTTGACGGAAAAACATAGTTGGATAGGTATTTGATGGATGAAAGTGAACCAGATGTAGCCAATTTTGACATATTGGCTTGGTGGAAGGACAATAATACCAAATATAAGATGCTTTCATATATAAAAAAATGATATATTAACAATGTATGTGTCTTCAGTTGCATCTGAATCAACATTTAGTACCGGAAAACGCGTGCTTATTCCATGGAGAAGCTCTTTATCTGGTAAGACAACAATCGAGGCACTGCTATAAACGCAAAGATGGTTACAACGACCCATTGATCTCGATCTTCTATGTGACCATGTACCAGATGATAACTCTAGCATTGAGGAAGGTAATGTAATTTTCCTTTTCTTTTTTCTTTTCTTTACTTATTAATTTAATGTTGTTAAAATAAAGACTTTAACATAAAATTTATTTTTTCTTGCAGAGTTATTGGGTCTTATGCCAGAGGCCTTCGATCCTTGAAGATAATTGATAAACGGAATGATTCATTTGGAGTTAGTCTGCACTCTACAGTCTCTTATAGTTGAATTTCGAAGACTTACGAAACTATGGAAGTGTTATTTTTTCTTATGCCGAACATTAAAGTCTTATAAATTAGTTGTTTAACTTTAACTTGTTTAGTTGGTTGAATTACTTGTTTAGTTGGTTGAATTGGTTATATATTGTTGTTAAATTGTTTAAGACTTTAAGTAGTTAAAATGTATGGGTGTATCAATGTATGGAAGATTGGCAGTTATAAAATTGTAGTAAAAAATTATAGGAGAAACTAATAAGCGAATGAAATGTAAGGGGTATCAATGTATGGAAGATTGGCAGCTATAAAATTGTAATAAAAAATTATAGGAGAAACTATTAAGCGGTTCAGGTAGGTTTAATCGGCCTGTAACCTAAACTTTTATTTATGATTTTTCTACGGGTATAAAAACGGATAACTCATTACTGAACCAGACCGATTCGAACTGGTTTAAAATCGAATCAAAATTCGATCATCTCGGTTATGGTTGTAATATTGAGTACCGATCTATGGTCGAGCCGACCAACTGATATACAACTCTAACAATAACAGCATATTTTGTGGATCTACCATGCCAAAAAACTTACGACTTATTTTAAAGTTGCTCACACTCTGGGTTAAATGATGACGTGTTAACCATCCACATGTTACATGTCTTCGGAATTGTGCAATCTGTTGGGATGATTGCGATGAATACCAAATCAAAATGTTTACCACTCGACATTTGGCTAATTACAAGCAGGGATGGAGCCAAAGGGATGTTTGTAGGGTCCGTGGACCATACACGATTTTGGATTATCTAGGAATATGTTTTGTTTTATGGTAATTGTATACCTCGAAAATGCAAATATAGGATAAAATTAAAATTTTATATCACTAATGGAGTTAAAATTTTAGTGAATGTCAAAAAAAATTAATTGACCCATAACTGATTTGCCCTGGCTGCAAGCCGGTGGCGGGCGGGTTCCAAATTTTTTTATTTCATGGATAATTTGTAGTACCATTTTCACAATTCTTCGGATACCAGTACCCATGGGCTTAGTTTAATAAATTTCACGGGCCTAACCTCATATTTGTGCCCCTAGTCTAGTGGTACTTCTTCTACCTGCCAGAAAGAGACTAAAGAGACATAATGGACCAGGTGCTGCAGTGGACCACCACAATTTTTGATAACCATTCGATGATTACATTACACAGTAATATGTACCTGATTTCAGATTGTGATGATGATTTTCTGAGTTTTACTTTTTACATACAAGTACTTTTTTGATATATATATCACACCTGATTGTCAATTTGGAAAGAAGAAGAAGAAGAAATTACATTTACTGTTAGTAGTAGCAGAATAGTTGAAACAACAAAATTATTCTGAAAACAAGTGTTAGTACAAAAATGATGAGAAACAAGAAAGAAATGGGTTAGGTTTGGTCCATTATGCAGCATGCATTTCCCTAAAGAAAAATGAATATGAGAGAGGAAGGATGAGAAATATGGTTCAGGTCAGAACACACAGGATGCTGATGAATGATGCAGAGACAGTGGGGGAGAGGGGTTAGATTGAGACGTGAGTGAACAGAAATCTAGATATGTAAAATTTTATCTGTAATGGAATTCAAATCTGTGGAACCCACATCACCTGATTTCTGATCAATGGAAGATAGAAGAAGATGATGAAGAAGAAGGGAAACAACTTCAACTACAAACAACAAGAGAAAACACAATTCCCAATGCTAAGCTCTCATCACCAGTAATATTGACTGTATTTTTGTGTTATATCAGTCGAAAAATGGAGAAACACTTCTTGTCGCCCAAAGTTATAGTCCAAACTAATGTGGCAACAAACCATTGGTTAAAACCCTTTTATGTGGATCCTGGCATTCTCTAATAGGGGTTCTGAGTTGATATTGATCGAGTTTTAGTGCTGATGGAGTTTAAGGTGTATTTTATAGGGTGTTTGGATACCAGAAGCTAAAGTTAGAGGAACTTTTAAGGTGTAAAATGTGCTAGTTCAGCATAGGCCAGCCTATAAAGTCATGTCTTATGTGTCATATTGTGTTGTGCCACAAATTAAGGCGTGTTATATTATGTCGTGTTAGAGAGCATGTTGTTTTCTGTCAGAAAAATAATTATGATATATCGTGTTGTGTTGTGCCGACATATTTATTTTATGTTTTAGAAAAAATACATTTTTTTGATATTTAGATATTATAAATAAATGTTGTTATAGATAATAAATTAACATTACGAAAAATAATATATCAAAATTTTATCGGAACAAAAACTCTTTTATAAGCTATATAAGAAATGTGATGTATATACCATGTTTTATAGTGATTATGCATACCATGACAGTTATTTTTTAACATGTTGTGTTATACTTATTTTATATTTATATGTACCATATGGTGTGTCGTTCTACTGTGCTGATTAATTTGATCTAACACAGCATACAAAACTATCGTGTTATACCAGGTTATGCAATATAACGTGTTATCCTCAAAATTTTAATGTATTATATTATAACATAAACGTGCTGACACGATCCTCCGGGGTATTCTATAATTTTAATTATGTCTTACTACGAAACGCATGATCAAACAAATATTTAAGAATAATCATAATTGCCTCGATTACTGTTGCTGGTAAAAAAAAAGTACTATCTTCAGTTGAACCAAAGAAATGAAAAGGTGATGGGAATATTCAACACCCAAGAAAAAGTTCAAAACAAAAAAATAATAGTTAGGTAATAGTATGTAGAATGCATTGATGTAAAAGGAGTGAGTAAAAAAAATAATATAAAAAAGAACATAGAAGAAGGGACAAAAAGGACTATGAAGAGGAGAAATTGAAGATGAGGAGAGGAAGGAGAGGAGAGAAAGGGAGGGTAAAGTAATTAAGAGAGGTCTGCAGAAGGGAGAAGTTTCTATAAATCAAAATGAGAACTTGATTCATCATACTCCCTTCGTGTTGCCATTCAATGCTCTCTCTTTCTTTTCTGATAATTAGGGAGTGTTGCAGAGCAAGCAGAGATTGAATGCATGAGTTTCAACAGTGTGTGTGTACTACCAAAGTGTAGTAAATTAGGTTGTAAGAGCTTGATGTTGATAGGAGTGAGCAGGAGGAGAAGAATTGGGACCTATACAGCTTTAAAATCATATTAACGGTCTTATGTTTTCAAATTTTGTCCCATATCTCTCTACATTATTGTTATGAGCAACCCCTTTTTCTTTCTGGTTGAGCCTGCATTTAAGTTGTTTCTTTCTTCTTCATGCATAGCTAGCTTAGCTAGACCATTAGCCATGATCTAACTCACTGTGTGTTGATTAGCTTACTAGCAGTTTACTCCATTTGTGGGCTGTTTTCTCATTGAGAATTTATGTTTCTCTCTAATTTCAGCAACTTCTTTTTAGGATAGACACTGACTTGGTTGTTAACTAGGTAGGATATGGATAAAAGGGTCCGTATATGGAGGCTAAAGGGTCAGAGCCATATAGCCATGCATCATGCTATATGTGTCTGTGGTCCAGTTCTGTGCAACTGATCCGTCTTGGAAAAGTGTTCATGAATTTTAGATTGTGAAAGCCAATGTCTCATGGGGTTATGAACCAAACCTACTAGATTTTTGCATGCCTAACCACAAATCTCAGAAGAGTAAATATGTTTTTTCCGTATATTGATAACAACAAACATCCGTCCTTTGTTTTGTTGAGATTGTTTTCTTCTTTCTTTTTCTTAAACAGAGTTGCAACTACAAATCTAATCATGATGAATATCATGTCATGCATTTAGTGAAAACCCTCAAAAACAGGGGGGTTGTCCGGTTGTTTCCCTTTGCCGCACTAACTCCTAAACCTTTTTTTTCCCTGTGAAACATAATCTTAAATCTCATGTGTGTATACTTTCACCAAAAAAAACATAATTGCCATAGGGGGTTACCAATTTGCTTGGGGGTGTACCAATCTAGAGTCTGGGGGTGTTTTGCTTTATATGGACTTTGGTATACCCCTAGACAATCTTAATAACCCCTGTAGCAATCATGACAAGAAAAACCCTGAAGTTTGCCTTTTTACCCACACAATGATGTTAGTCCTAAAACAAACCACTGTGGGAGTAGAGAGTAGAGACTACTCTTTTTGCCCGCTCTCCTTTGGGTTCTACTTCAGTTGAATAACACTACAGGAATACTATTGTTTTGGTGATTTTTTTCTTTAAATACCATTCAGTCTGCTATAGAATTCAGGGTTCAAAATGTAGGATTCAGGGTGTAACAACATCACTTCCTCATAGTAACAGAAGCACTACTTCACTGCTCTACCACTTGTTTTTTTTTTTTTTTTGTTGAAAGAGATGGAATGCTTTAGGGGCTGCTGGATTAAAATTAGAGACTGTGTTTCAGTAATTATGAAAAATTGAAGGAACCATCTAATTAATCTCTCCCCCCTTACGGCTAATATTTCTTGGATAAAGAGAATTCTCCGTAGTAAATTGCTTGTATGAGTCATGACTGCTCTAGTCCTCACAGAATTTACTCCTTTTTTTGAAAAAAGCTTAGCTTTTTAGTTTGCCTTTCTAATCAAACACTACCGGCAACAGCATATACAAAAGAAAAAACAGAAGAATTTTGTCTAAATAAAGGGAGACAAAACAGTGTATCCATGATAGAAAAAGCTAGCTTTTCAGAATATAATCAAAAGGCCATCATAGATCATATCAGTATATATAAAATTAATCAGCTAGTATTAATACTTATCATGTATATATACTTTTTGTACAAACATAAATACACTGTTCATATAACTTTTTTTTTCATCCAATACACTGTTCATACAGTACACAGTGGTTATAGTGAAGTCGCAATCCATGAATATAAAATATTTAAGTGGATTGTTTTCTTTTGGACTCATTTATGTACACATAATTGAAGATACATAGATAATGTATTATATGAATGAATGAATGAAGTTGAAGGAGGCAAAGAAAGAAGAATATGATTCACTTGGACTAATCTAGAGAGAGAAGACATCAGACATAAATTGTTGGGATAAGTAAATACTCAAACTCTTCGACAAAAATAAAAAAACAAATAAAAGAAATTTGTGATCCGACAAATATTTTTTAAGACGTATATTTGATGTGAAATGTGAATATCATGGTTTAGTAGATAATACGTTTTTTGTTTAGTGGTCAATTTTTTATTAGAGTTTACCTGGTTGATGAAGAATCATTGAAATTTAAAGTATTTTATTGTTTAAAAGAAAAATACAAAAGAGCACTAGTACATAAAAACCACTGGGGAATAAGTAAATACCCAAACTCTTCAAAATAATACAACACTATGCAACTAGTAAAAGAAGATCCGAAAAAATCTGATATAATTTTTTAAGATATAAATTTATCTAGACTGTAGATATTATGTATTACTAGATTAATTTTTTATTAGAATTTACAGGTTGATAAAAAATTAATATTGTGTTTGTTTGAAAGATAATGCCTAAGAGTAGTACTAGTACATAGAAACTGTTGGCGGATATTGATGCATGTCAATGACGCATTCTCTCATGCAGGTGCATCTAGCATCACCACAAATAGGATAACTGATCATTATCCTGTTCATTTACTATGAGATCATTTCTGCACTACTGTTGTTTTGTTTGGTTTTATGTTATACATACATTTGAAAATTTAAATTGAATCGCACCAAAATAATGATGCATCTTTGATCAAACTCATCTACACGGAGATGCCGTGTCCTTTGCATATATTCATGACAACTTGTCGTCTGATCATATCATAGAGATCGACATGGATATATCAAAATTATATATATAAAAACAAAAAACAATTTGTGTATTTTGTGTGTGAGTATTGATGAGGTGATCACAAAAGCCATTAAATATTATGTGCACAGTTTTGCTGATCATCAGTTATTACTGCTTTCCTATCACACCTTTCTTTCTTTCTTTCTCTCTGCATCTCCACCATTAACACCACCTTCTTTCCTTGCTTCCCTCATTAATGTTATGTCACTCACTCTCTTTCTAGAATTCTCTTCCAACGCTCATTATATCATCAATTGGCTACTACTGTGTCTGTAAATGAACGAAAAACAATGCAGTAGTACGGCTCTATTGCGCATGATATAATTGACAATTCCTTGTATTTTCATTCAACTGCAGCCGAGCTAGAAACGAGATAGACCGACGTACGTAGGCCGCACTACTAGACATGATATAATTGCATCGAGCAGCCGAGCTAGAACGAGTTAGACTGCACAGGCATTAGACACCGGAATTTATGATTTGGAGTAGTTTAGTGACACAACAACTGCAAGTGGTAATTATTAACGAATCGTCAGTATTCTTTTCTCTCCGTCCCAATTTAATCGGAGGTTTAGTTATATTCACGCGGATTAAAAAATATAAGTGATTACATTTTTTTCATAAATATCCTTTAATATTAATTCTTAAATAAAATTAATTGTAATTGCTTAATCTTGAAATACTTAACCCTCGTAAAAACTTACAAATTTTAATGGGTAGTAATTAGCAATCCACCAATGTAATTAGTAAGTCCTTCATTTCTCTCCTAGTGAAAAGGAGAGAAATGAAGGAAATTAGGTTAATTTTTTGAGTAATTGTAATGACCAATGTAATTAGGGTGAGGCAGTTGCTAGGCCATGGTAAGTAAAATAGGTAAGGTTATTAAGTACTTGTAGTTCTGTTTAGTGTATAAGAATTAAGAACGTATATATGTTGTATATTAAAATTCCAACGGTTAAATCAATTTTTGATGCCCCACCTTGGGTTGATGCCCAAAGTTAATTTTGCCCAAGGCCGGGCCTGATCTTTCGAGAGTGTTATCTTGACATTTTTTTTTATTTTAAAAAATAAATAAATAATGATAACTCATGTTTGTATCAATTTTACTATTAAAAAATAAAATTACCTCGCTGGGTACAAAACAATGATCTCCCCAGTAAGAAAACACTATTAATTTCCACCAAACACTCTCAACTATCAAGAGACCAAGAGAAGATTAAATTTGGCATTTTCTTTAAGATTTTACTACTACCATACCATGAATGAGAAAGCCATTAAGAATGACAAGTTGGCAAAAAATGCCGTTTCCTTTCTATAAAGATTTTAAACAAAACAAACGAAATAAATAGAGGAAATCCAGATGTGGGTCGGTGTTATGATTGTGTTTTTTGTATTTTTGGGAGTCCTCTCCTTTTCTATGGACCATCTTTGGCTCTCTCATTCAGTATACCTGACAAAGTACACTCCTTTACAATTATAAGGCAAAACAATAACACAAGTTGATGATTATGTTCATCTGTTCCTAATCCTTTGACCATGGAATCCGGCAAGTGTCTCAAACCAGACATATACCTACCATTTACTGTTATACCTGACCCTAATTAATCAAATTTTTTTGTTTTTTTTCCAGAGGAAGTAAAAGTAAAAAGCAGGAAAAAAAATTATTTTAATATTTTATATTTTTATTAGATAATTTGAAATTTGGTTTCCAAACTAACTTTTAATTTTCTGACATAATTAAATTTAAAAACGATTACTTCTTATGTGGTAACGAAACACCATCTTAGTTTTCAAAAAGTGGATAGGTTATTACTGGATGTTTATTTCATAGACCTTGTTTTGACAATATATAGGTTTTTTTTGTGTTTAATTTGACTTTTGAATACTTTTTTCACCGTTGAGAATATTTTTTATATAGTTATTTGAAGTTATTTCCTGAGAGGTTTTAATTTCTGTACGTATTTTGTAACTAGATACTTATAATCTTTATGTAAAAAAGACAATTATATGCCAAGATTTTACTTTTAATTCATTAGTGTTTATCATAAACTAGTTCTGTTAAAATTACAGGCATACATTTGGTTCATTTCAACGGTCTTCATGCTATATCACTCCCTTGCACAATGAAAAAGTTACCTTCTTTACCCCATCCCACATCTTTTACTATAAAAAAGAAGGTCACATGTCACTTAAATGGAAATTCATTATCAGATTTTGCTCATCTGCTAGGAGAGGAGAACAAAACCTTATTAGTATAAAGAAATCTAACTTATCTACTTTGTAGAATGTTTTGTTGTCTTAAATCTTAACTTTCTATATAATACTATTTCACAAAACCTTTTTCTCATATTTTTTTTTTCTTCCATATTCCTATTGTCTCTCCCTCTCTTTATACCTCTACCCCCACACTTGTTAAATTTTGTTAGGGTTTTTCTCCTTGAAGTTTTCATGTCTCCATGATCATTCTTTAAGAAACCATTCCTTGAAGATTATCTTGTGACAACCCCATCAAAAATACATATATGATTGTGATAGTTTAGTCATTTTCATATCACTTCATCCATATATCATCACCAACTCATTTTATCTATATATTTTCCCACAATTCTTCTCAAAACTATGCAACAAATGGATGATAACATCATAATACCAGAGTTCTTTGATGAATATGAGTTTGATGATCTCTTTGGTATCTTAGAAACCTTAGATAATACTTTTACACAAGATCATTTTCCACTAGTAACACTACCATTAGATGAAGCTCATGTTATTATCCACAGTCCTACTACTACTACTAACAAAACATCACCACCACCATCAGCTGCTCTTGTTTCTCAAAAGTCCATTTCATCTTCATCCTCAAGTTTCCAACTAGGCTTTGAGCCTGAATTCGTCGACGTTTCTTTAACTAGGACGAAGAAAAGAAAATTCTCTCCAGGGAGGAAAGGACCTGCTTCTCCTCCTACCAATAATGAAGACATTCTCCAAGATGGACAGCCGAAAATATCACACATAACTGTGGAACGTAACCGGAGAAAGCAAATGAACGAGCATTTATCGGTTTTACGTTCATTGATGCCATGCTTCTATGTCAAAAGAGTAAAGACTGACACCCTTAATCTTTCTCTTTTACTATTTATGCTGCATAAGATGACAATTGAGATAATTTTTAGCTTTCTTCTTATGGTGTTTCATGTGTGTTTGAGTTTTAATAGGGCGATCAAGCGTCGATAATTGGAGGAGTAGTCGATTACATCAAGGAAATGCAACAAGTTCTACAATCTCTAGAGGCAAAGAGACAAAGAAAAGTTTACAGTGAAGTCTTAAGTCCAAGAGTTGTTATGTCAAGTCCAAGACCTCCAAATTCATTACCATTGAGTCCAAGAAAACCACCAATTAGCCCTAGAGTAAGCTTGCCTGCAAGTCCAAGAACCCCAACACAAACCAGTCCTTACAAGCCGAGGATAAAAAAACAATTAACTCATCTATCATCATCCCCTACTTCTTCTCATGAACCAATAACTTCTTCAATATCTTTGGACAACAATGTTCTATATGTCAAAAACCAGCTCATTCCAAACTCTAATCCCTCAACTGCTAAAGTAGAGGTGAAATTTTCAGGTCCTAATGTTCTTTTGAAAACGATATCGGCTAGAATTCCCGGTCAAGCTACAAAAATAATATCAACACTTGAAGGTCTTTCACTTGAAATTCTTCATGTCAACATTAACTTGGTTGATTCTTCTACCATGCTTAATTCATTCACCATTAAGGTAACTAATTAAATAACTACTTACTCAAATCTCTACTGACTAATTAGTTTTTTTGTTAAGAACCTTAATCACAATTAGCATAAGTACATATACAGGACCACTTCTGCCCCATGATGAAAAAATTAAGATGATTTATGCTTTTGGATAAGAAAATGTAAATTTTCTATCATCTTTACATAAATTTAAAGCTAATTAAAGACTGTTTTTGTTGTTGTTTTTTTGTGACAGATTGGAATTGAATGTAAGCTTAGTGTTGAAGAACTTGCGCATGAAGTTCAGCAAACTTTTTGTTAGCAGCAGCAGCAGCAATTCTAGCTTAAGCTATAGCACCTGCAGGGTTACAAAGATTTAGATATCTAGCTTCTCTTCTCTATCTATGATCTAACAATAAAAAAGAGACTAATGTTTGTATTCAAATAACCCTTTTTGAGTAATTAGTGTAATAAGTAGATGATAATTAATGTAATTAGAATAATTCTTAATTAATTTAATTGTGGGATAATTTTGTAATAATTAACCTTGATAGGCTTACTATTTTTATTAATTCCTAAGTATGAGCTAATTAAGTTTAATGTAATTCTGTTATTATTAGTTTAAAATTTTAATCATTTTGAACAACTAGTTCTTTTGCTTGTTGATCCGTTAACTGTTAGAAAATAGTGCTTAAAACGAGATTAAAAATTTAAATCGGGAGTTTTTAAGCTAGCAATCATATCTTTTTTGTTCTTCAAAAAATGATTACTTTTTTAAAAAATTACTATTAATCATTTAAAAAAAAAATCTTCGATTTATACTGTTAACGAAAAAGATCAAAAAAATAACTAAATATTATCATAAAAAGAAATATTTTTTTTTTAAAAATTATCATTAGTTTTATATCTTTCCAACAGTATTACTTTATAAAGAACAGAGCTAGAAAATACATATTGCTTAATCGGAGAGGCATTTACATACAGTGTTACTCTCAAACGAAACTATTTATAGGATGTTTGTTTAATTTTGAGGTACAACGTTAAACCATATATATATGATTTTGGGTATATATGATTTTAGTGTTCACCTAATAAAAGTTGGCTAAAAGGGAGACATTGATGCAACTTGCAAACATCTATGTCGACAGGTGATTATATAGTGTGGACCAAATTGGTTTGATGTATATGTAACTTAGAAATGTTTTTTTTTATAGTGTGGACCAGCAAAAACATATATAAGCTACCTAATTTCTCTAAAAATGTCTCAATGTGAGTGAGACTTATCGCAAAAAAAAATGATCTATAAGTAGCAAAGCTTAGTTTGTCCCATAATCTCAAGTAAATTTTGCCCCGGAAATAGTCATGGGAGCATGCATGCTCCGCTGGGGCGAAGTCAGGTTTGTAAAAAAGGTGCAAAAATCTTTCACAGGTTAGATTGGGAGTGCAAAATGGCTCAAAATAATATTAGTTGGGCTTGAGAGCCAGTTGGGTTGGACATTCAACAACACATCCATGCTCTAAGGCTAAGTTGGTTCCACGCCTGATACTCCGAGAAACAATTTAAACCTGTTATATTGGCCTTAAGACCTGGGACGGAGCCAATGTATAGCTTGGGTGTGCAGTTGCACACCCATTCTAACTGGCACCCAAGCCTAAAATTTGTAATATATTGGATTTCCAAGCTCATTTTTCCTTATTTGTGCCCCTAGAATTTCTTTTGCTGGCTCCGCCCCTGCTTAAGACATTTGACAACTCCGAAAAAAAATCAACAATTTTTAAATTTAAGTCGAAACACCAATATCGTAAGTATCGAGTTCAAACTGTACTCATCCGTATTGGTTCGTCAATGCATAACTCGTGTTTTTTTATATGAAGTAGAAGACACTTCGAAACTACATATATGAATAACACAACAAACTCAAAATTTGTGTATTAGATTTTGCATTGCAATACCAAATTATCTTGATTTGATACAAATAAAACTAAATCCGAACGAGTTGTTCATATTCACTAAGAAATAAATCCAAAAAAAATCCCGTATAACTTTTTTGGGATATGATGTGATCTAAATTATGAATATCATAAATCATTGGCCCTAGATGTCAAGCCAACGGTTGAACTCCCAAGGGGTGAGCAACAGATTAATGGAGGCGAATTTGGTATTATCCGCGTTCAATCTATTAGTTTTGTGGACTTAAGATTTTCACCAGCATCTAGTCCATCACCCGAAAAATTTGACATACACGGGGTGGACGGATGAACAGATTGGATGCAGGTGGATTAACGGATTTTTTAAAAACATGATGTTTGCACAGACGATATTCCCTTGCACCTGAGTTTTTTCAAAGTAAGCGCCGAAATTGGAATTTTATAGGTTTAGTGAGTATAACACAGACAAAATTAATGACAAAACCACTTATGGAGCTTTTGTTAACATTGAACTTCATTATGATAAGCTAAATATCAAAATCTTGGTATATTGATACAATTCTTATAACTATTTTATTAACGTACGTTTGAGTGTTTTAATAAACTTCATTTTGGTATATATTGTCATATTGATCATTCAATAGCGGGGACTTATAGTTTTGAAGGCAAAGATGTTATAACAATTGGATTATATCTAACATTGGTCATTGACACTAAAGATGAGCTTTATGTATTCAAAAATGTAACTGAATGTGTGAAGAATATGTCTAGTCTTAAAGCATGGAGTATGAGGAAAGCTAAAATCAGAGTAAACATTAATCAGGAAATTATATATATTACCTACCAACTTCGCATAATAACCTTCATACATATATTATCTTTAGGGTCGGATGTCCAACGGATGGTTGATATTCTACCCATGTTCAATTTGTGAAAACTGCGGATTTCATAAATCTACCTATATCCAGTACATTGAAAAACAAATTGAATGTGCACCCGTCAAATTGCAGATTAGATCAGATAAAATCAGCAGATTTGATTGTTTTGCTCATCCCCGGAGAACCCTCTCGAACCGCTTACATAGTTACATGAACCTATTGGACCGGTTACGACCTTGTAAGTCCAAAGTCAACCAAAACCCATTAGACATTTAGAACTCATTATATAGGCCCAATAATTATGAGCATACATATAAAGTCAAAGATAGTCAACCTAAGAAAACAGATAAACCGAAAAAACGTTTTCATCTTGCATTTTCCCCTTAAACCTCAAATCAAAGAGGGTTTACACAGAGAGGGAAAAAACATGGCAATGGACAAATCATTGATAAATCTTGATAAAGGAACAATATGTTCATCATGGAATCACACTGGTCAAAGATTAGCAACTGGTTCAATTCATGGGACCATAACAATCTTTGATTCACCTGAACCTGATTCTTCTTCTACATTCACTTGTTCTTCAAAATTCAAAGCAGCTGAAGTCAATATAGTCAAAGTTGTTTGGAGTCCACCTGATTATGGTGATGCAATTGCTTGTGTTTCTGGAGATGGTACTGTTTCTCTCTGGGAAGAAATTTCAGAAGAAGGTAACGGAAATCAAAATTCTGTGAACCCTAACTCAGTGAATCGGTTTTGACTCACTGAGTTGACTCGTTCTTTTGTTTGATTTTGTTTTGTAGATGCACAGAATGTTAAATGGAAGCTATGCAAATTGTTTGAGAGGAGTAATGGGATTCAAGTTCTTGACATTCAGTTTGGGATTTCTTCGAAAAGTTTGAAATTGGTGAGTGTTTTTAATGCTGTGTATGATTTTTGTTACAATTTGGTAATGCAAGTTTGTGATGATGCATTGTGGTTTACTGTTGTTTTTGTGGTTTTTTCTTTGTAGGTTATGGCGTATTCGGATGGACATGTGAAGGTTTGTGAACTTAATGACCCATTGGAACTGCAAAAATGGCAACTTCAGGTATGTTGTATTCGAATCCATAAGCAACTAGAGCAACCTAGCTAAGCTATTTGCCTGTCGTATTCTAGGGCTTATGAAGCACTGCTAATTCGAACTAAGTGACTTAGAAAAGCTGCTACTGCTATTAGTGAAATGGGGGATATTATCTTGTGCAGAATTTGTTGTTTCCATCTTAGATGGATTTTTTTTTGTGAAAAATGCAGTTGTTGTTGACTATGGCTTGTTAGTCACTTTTTTTTTTTTTACTTATTGGCTGTGATTTGATTGCTTATATATTGACTATGATTCAATTATTACCAGGCTGAGTTGCAGAATGTGATTGATTCAGCATCTGCATTTGAGAAACCGTCGTGCTTATCTGCATCAATATCATGGAATCAGCAGAGAGGTGAAGGGAAGCCATTGACATTTGCTCTGGGTTTTAATTCTGATTTACCTCAGTTCAACTCCTCCAAGGTAATCTTTAAGCTCTATCATGTACATCTACAAAGATCTTTTACTCGTGTTGTCAATTATTTCAGAGTCAATGGTTCACACCCTACTGATTAACATAAATTAGATGGTTTCATTATTGAATTTACAATTTACAATTTGTAAGTTTACCCACACAGGATAGTTTTGGTCCAGAAAAATTACATGTGTCTGGCCTAATAAATGTTGAATCTTTCTTTCGTGTTTTTTTTTTCTCAAGTTCAGTTGTACGGGCTGATTAATTCTCTCTTTTATCGACTTTTAATAAACTTACTAAAAGATAAAAAGTTCTAAAAATAATGGCACAAGATTAATGTATACAGGTTTGGGAATTTGATGAGGCTCATCAGCGGTGGCTACCGGTTGCAGAGTTGGCACTGGCGGGAGATAAGGGTGATCAAGTTTATTCTGTTGCTTGGGCACCCAATATTGGCAGGTAAGCGTTTGCTACTCTCATTGTGTCTGTTTCAGATTATTTGCACACAAACCTGTTGAGACAGCAATGCTGAACATGAATTAGGGTAATGTCTTGAGTCAGCCATCTCATCATGTGAAATAACACACATGATAAACAAGTGTATGTCATTTGCACGAGAAATCAGCAGAGGGTAACTGTACTTAAGATTCTAAAACGAGTATCCCCAAAAATCTGTAAAACATGCATTTGAGGAACAGCTAAGTATACCTTTTACTTGTCAGCAGCTCTTGTTTGTTATTCATATACATGTATCTATCTGAAGCCAACAGAATGATTACCTTTGGCCATGTCATGAACTGTTTTACAGGCCTTATGAGGTAGTAGCTGTTGCAACTCACAAGGGAATCGCAATGTGGCATCTAGGTCTGGACCCTGAGAGTGACGGAAGGCTTTCTGTTAAGAAGGTTGCTTTGCTGTCGGGTCATGAAGGCGAGGTATGAATCCTAAATAGTACTTATTTTCCCTCAAATTAGAGGAATTTCCTAGTATGGGCATTAATTTTTGAGATCCCATTGCATTCTGTACCTCTTTTAAACCATTGGCATCGGTAACACACTTAAGTTAAACCATGGCAACCCTTGAGTTTCCATTCTGCCTTAATCTACGCAACCCCATGGTTAAATGTGGGCATGCTTAAAATGCTTTCTTCCTGAGCTTCCTTTTATAATCATGGACACGACAGTAATATCATTACATATGCTGTTGCAGGTTTGGCAAATGGAGTGGGATATGAGTGGAATGACACTGGCAACAACCGGAAGTGATGGTGTTGTAAGATTGTGGCAGTCTAACTTGAACGGGGTGTGGCACGAACAAGCTGCTCTTGAAACCTGATACTCCACCACCTCTTAGGTCTGTCACCTTATCTGAATTCACACCCTCGACTGCTACTCACAATTTGACCTGACAAAATTGTATTTGTATCTTGCTGACCTCTAAAAGTACGCTTGATTTGAACCTCAAACACATATGTTGATACCAACATTGATCATATTGAAAATCCGAAGAGTTAAAATCAGCAAAGTGAGTTATGTTTATGCTACTCTGAGCGCCCCCGAACGTTGTGTATTTCTGGATGCTATTTGTATGATATTTTAGCTTTCGCATCTGGTTCTGAGCGTTTCCTCTTGTTACAAACAATCTCTAACAAGCTAACCTTATGGTGGTCTACATGAGGTACCTTAATGTTCTGGGACCTTTGTTAGAGTTACAAATATGTCAGGACATGTATTCATAAGAAACACCTTATCCATTCCCATTAAGTGGTGAGATCTTTAGAACCAACCAAAATTTCAAAATCCACACACAATCAGAAGATGTTTCTTTAGGTTTTCATTAACAATGACAAACTTCTGCTTGCAACCTCTCTGTAAAGCTTCAAATTCTATCATCTTTTCCACTTTTCTTGGCTACCCACAAAATCATATCCATGGAAACCCATTTACTAAAACCAGAGAATCAAAATGTTGTAGAGGAAGAAAATATGTCAGAGATAGGAAGAAGAGTGTAATATGTGGGTTTCTTCTACCAGTTGATCCATGGGCACCGACCAATATTGATGCTTCAAGTATAGCTTCACAACTCTTTGCTGCTTCACTTTTTCCTTATTTGGGTTTCTTATACTTCATTACCAAATCAAACACTGCCCCAAAACTCACTCTGTTTGGATTCTATTTCTTACTTGTTTTTGTTGGTGCCACCAGTAAGTATTCTCTGTTTTACTTAAATCTAAGTTGATGATTGTGAAAACTTCTTTTAACTCTACTGACTCATCTCCTGTTGTCATTTTACTGGATTATCTTTGAACAGTTCCTGCTGGAATTTATGGTAAGTTCAACCCTTTTTCTACGCCTTCAAGTGGCGTGTGGCGTGTTTTCTGTCTTCGAAAGGTCTGTTTAATTTACGTTATGTTTAATTCTATTGTATTTCTGGCTTGTTTCAGCAAAGGTGAACTATGGTACTAATTTAGCAAATGTAGATTGGCTTCATGGTGGAGCTGAAGCATTCCTTACTCTTACCAACCTATTCATTGTGCTGGGATTAAGGGGAGCTCTTAGGAAACCTAAAGATGATAATGAAAGTTAATATCGAATGGGTTTTCGATTATAGAGAAGACACGAACAATTGGTGATGGAACTGAGTATGTATGATCTTTAAACAATTGCAAATGTTTGCTAGACACTCATTTAGTCAATATCTCTGTATCTTCTTCCTCATTTTTTTTTGTTCGTTCGGAAAAGATTGTGCTTGTAGTATCACTGTGAATACTGCCCATGGTCATGTATGAATATTTAGAGAACCAAATTCAATCCTGTGAAAATATATAACAGGGTACCTGCACATTGTTACAAGTCCCGTCTCGTTTCATTTTCACGATAGTTTTATGTTTGTAGATCATAATGTTCCCGACTTCTTTTTCTGGCGATTTCTTTTACCTTCTAGTTAAAACTGTATTCTTGTTCTTGCAATTACTTTTCCATGTGGAGTTGTGAAGCTTATTCGAATGTGTGAAGACCTGGTTTATGTTCGTTGAGTTGTTGTCAATGGCTCGAGGCTACTGCGCGGAAACTTTCCTGAGCAGTAATTCTGGGTAGTGTTAGCTCCATAGGACAAGAACCCATTACTTGCTTGGTTTGCAACAAGTTACTCCAAAAGCTCAAACTTTCTACGGATCATTTCACTTGGACAAAAATAATGAATATATTACAGAAATGCAAAAACAAGATCTTATACAATTAATCCTAACTCTCAGTAGTTTACACCTCACAAGCTTCCAAGCATCAGCCTTTACTGATACAAGTTTCTTACGTAGTGTCGATACAAGTCAATCGAAAAAACTCGCAATATCAAATTGGTAATTTGAACCAGATTGGATAGGGATATCCAAGTCTAAATCTTGAAATGGAGAACACATCTCCAAAGTTGCAGCTGAAATGAGCTCATTAACATCACATTCTGAAGTTTGTAGAGTATGACCGTAATCAGATAAGTAATTCGAATCCGAAACTGTAGGAGACATGAACGGAGACGAAAAAAGACTAGCCATGAAATGATTATCAGGTGTCAATGAAGAGAAAATGTTGTTGTTACTTTCTTTCTCTACACATGGAATGGGAGTTGAAGCAGAAGGAAATGAGAATGAAGATGTTCTGAGTACTACTTGTTGTGTCGTACCGAAATTCTCTGCTTCAACATGACAACTTGTCTGAAAATTCATGAGTGCATCTTTTGATCTATTTTGTTTTTGATCACGTTTCTTGTGTTGTTGCCCTGGTAGTAAATGTGAGGCTTGAATACAAGTATGTCTTCCTCGGTATGTAACGTTAAACGTTGATGGGTCTTCGTCGATTCGTTGAACTTGTTTCATTGCTAAACATCCTTGGACATTTCTATGTGTGCATCTGTAATAGCCCCTGAAAAAATAGTAATTACATCTCTAATTAGATAATGCAACATATGAAGAGGTAAAAACTTGTTTTCCAGTAATGCTTTTAAACGGCTCTAGCCGACCGTTTTACCATTATAACATTAAACACAAAAGTGAACACCTTGTACTATTCATTGGACGTGGTCTAATGCTCACCTTGGATAGTTTGCATTGAGAATGTCCTTCTGTCCATACTTTCTCCAACTGTATCCGTCGTCCGGAGGTCCTTCGAGCCCCGTCTGTTCGCAGACACGCACTTTTTCCGTCCATCTCGGTAGAATTTTTCTATTCACAAAATGAAAAAAATAGACATATAAGATAAAATTCATACATATATAGCAGTTCCAAATTACATTTAGGAATTGAACTTCATGTATGCACACATCATCTACATATATCTACCTCTTTTTGGAGTACTCGGCCATGAGATCGGAGTCGTAATCGCTACGTGGGCTACCGGTAACGGAACGTGGTGGCGACTCCGTCCGAGTGATTGGCATCAGAGTAATTGGTTTATCAGCACAATTACCTTCTGGCTTGATTTCATTCAACATGAAAAGAGAATTTTCGAAAGAAGATAAGATTTTAGTTATCAATAACTTCCCACTTGTAATAACAGATGGATCAAGATGCATATCTAGTTGTTTTAGGTGTTCTTTTGCTTGGGTTAGCTCATTGATTATGAATGTTTTTTTCTCCCAAGATATCATGTTGTTCTCCATTCTTACCAAAGTGGCTTAGTGATTAAAAAGAAATGGAAGTAGAATAAGATGACAATCTGAGAAATGAAAAGAACATTCAGTGGAAGAGGAGGTTGGTTTGAAATGAGGAGTTTTTGTTTTCTTTGTTGGTTACTGCTTGTCTTTGTATACATAAAAGAAAAAAGAAGAACAAAATCTAGAGATAGAGAAGAAGAAGAAGAAGAAGAAGAAGAAGAAGAAGAAGAAGAAGAAG
>JAJJMC010033778.1:25661-50947 GCA_023531435.1 Papaver californicum | reverse complement strand
AGAAGAAGAAGAAGAAGAAGAAGAAGAAGAAGAAGAAGAAGAAGAAGAAGAAGAGTGGTGTTGAGGAAGGAGGGTATGAGGAAGATTCAATATTTATGGGGAAATCCTAATTGGGTAATTGGAGTGAAAATGAATGAATGAAGAAGTTATGCATAAGTTTAACTGAAAAGGGAAGATATGGAAAATCTAGTGATAAAGTTTTCTAGGCAAGAATTGGTCTTTGGTCAAGTTTTGGACCTTTGGTTGGTTGGTTGTAGTGTATTAGTGTTCTACTATTACTACAACTTAAAGAGGGGTGGAGCCGCAATGGGAAGAGGTAACTAACTAGTCTTGCGAGGATGGTGTGGTTCGCAATATCCGATATGAGCATGCATCGGATATTATCAATACTCATACGGGTAACCATTGAGTTGAAGCAGTAGATAAAAAGGGAAAGTAAGGGTTTTTTTTTTTTTTGTAAAAATGTAAGTAGAGGCAACTACCTTATATATATGTATCTATCTGACTTTGCTTCTAAAGCTCATTTGAGACTGATATCTAATAGCATGTTTGGATACTATAATAACAAGTTGTTTTTTAATTTCTGGAAACACAAAAGTGAAAAGTTAGTTTGGTTATAAAATTTCAAAATGACTTTTAGACACAGAAAACTTAACTTTTTGTGAAGTAATAATAGCGTGTTTGGATACCAGAAGTAGAAGTCAGAAGCAAAACTATTTTGCTTCATAAAAAGTTAATTTTTTAATTTTTAGAAATCGTTTTGAAATTCGAAACCCAAATTGACTTCTGACTTTTTAAATTCTAGAAATCAAAAAACAACTCTTCATGTGCTATCCAAACATGCTAAACATGTTTTTGTTTACGACTTCCGAAATTAACTTTTGCTGAAGCAGGTGTCCGAACAACCTCTTATTCTTTTCCGAAAACAGAATTCAATACCAGAAATAGAAGTAAAAATGATTTGTTTCGTCAAATTTATTTATTTTTATTTCTAGAAATCATTTTAAAAATATATATCCAAATTAATTTTTGACTTTTATTTTCTAAAATTAAAAAACAACTTCTTCAGGGTTATTCAAACGGACTGCTATCAAATAATATTACCTTTAAACCGGCTTAGTTGTATTTTGATTTAATTTTTGACTTCATTAAGAAAAAAATAATCAAGAATCTGAAAGTAAAGAAACATAGTTGTGACTGTTTTACTTTTGTCTTATATGAAGATAAAGAACTCGTCAAACTTTGTTCCACGTTGAAGAAAGAAAATGGTGACGACAATGGGGTTACGTCATTGACTCCCGTCAAGTACGTTTGACAATGGTAGGTCACCCCCCATGTGAACTTCTTCATTATGACATTAATTACCGATTATTGAGATCCCTTGAGTTCAATTAACAATTAATTATCATTTAAATTTTGATTAAAAGTTGGTAAATAAATTATTCTTGGAATGACAAATTGATGATCACATCTTGTCTAGTCTCATTGTTCATTTTATGAATTTCTTAACCAGAAATGTTAGACTGACCCGAACTTTCTTCGGCAGAAAAATCCCGAGTGAAAGAATGATAGGTCTTTATCAGTCCATAGCCTATTCCAATGAGAGAATAATTATCCATCTAGTATAAAATTTTCTTACATTGGGAAGCAAAGAAAATTCAAACAATATATATTTCTTGGAGATCAATGTGTTCGTAATTTGTGAAAAATTTAGTTCCTGCGTAAATAATTTTCATATTTAATTTAAAATTATGTTCAAAAAAATTATACTATTTTTTATTTTTTTAAATTGATATATTTTTAAACTAAAATAAAAAAATAATAGTAACACTTTTTTAGAAACGAAGAAAATATAAAATAATACTATAGATATTATGACATCATCTAATATTACATGTTCAAAGAAAAAGGTTTAGGAAGGTGCAAATTGCATACTATAAGCTATAGACATCAGGTTTCCTTTCAGGTAAATGCATGCACTCGGTAAAGTAATAAGGATCTAGCTAAGAAAGCCAAAGATTAATGGAATAATTAAGCAAAGTTCAATGCAAAAGTTATACAAAGAGAAAAGACAAAGGACTCATGACCTATATGTAAGCAATGTTCATACAATTTCAAATACGGGTTGTTGATGAATGGGGTTGAATAAATGGGCGGATTTAAGGGCTAACAAAATCCACTTAGGAGTCATTTTTTTAAAGTCATCCAATGGGAGAAGCTAAGGGTAATCTAGGGGTATGTAAAATTATTATAAAACCTTTCATTAATCTAATTATTACCAAAATACCTTTCACTAATAAAACCTAAACCTAAACCTATTTCACTCCACTTCCTCTCAAACTACCAATTCATCTCAATTTTTCTCTTCTTCTCCTACCGATTACACTTCAAACTACTGATTATCGGAACTTTTCTTCTCATCTTCAACCGATTAATCGTAAACCAATTCATCGTATAATCGTAAACCAATTAATCGTACTTACTACAATCCAAAGATGCCTTGACAAAAGCAAACTAGTCTTCAACCTCCTAATACAGATTGGCCGCATTTTAACGAATTAGTAAAAGATCGAGAAATTGTTCAAGAATAAAGCGATGAACGCGATGAGGATGAAATAGATACGGAGTCCGAATACGAAAATCTGCCTCTCCAGCAGTTGATGGCTCCAATAAGGTTAGGGGTTTACCATAATTTGTGTTTGTATTGCTTAAATCGCTTAAATTAGTGAGTAGAATATCAAGGGTTTTAGGTGGAGTAGCACAATCGGTAGTTTCGTGGTTGTATTAAACTACTGATTGTGGTAGTGTTCTTCACTACTCATGAAGATCATGGACAATCGGTGGTTATCTTTAGGTTAAAACTACTGATTGTTCTTCTGTATAAAAATTTTGTAATAATCGATAGTTTTGTATAGGCTTAAACTACCGATTGTGAGTGTTCAGTGAACCTCAAAAACACCCATCGCAATTGGTAGTTAGATTTAGACATAAACTACTAATTATTCTACTGGATACAAAAGTAGTGATAATCGGTTGTTTCGTTTAGTGTTAAACGTCCTATTGTGCTAGTTAGTGATCCTCAAAAACATCGATCACAATCGGTAGTTATTCTTACACCTAAACTACCGATTATTCTACTGGATCCAAATTTAGTGATAATCGGTAGTTAATTTTTTTATATAAATACCGATTGTGTGTGTGTCCATAGACTTTTGTGTTCCCATTTTTTATGCACAATCGGTAGTTAAGTTGTTTTTTGTACTACCGATTATACACAATCGGTATTTAAGTTATTCTTTTGACTACCGATTGTTAATAATATGTTGAGTTCAACTTACTTTGTCTACCGTTTTATGTACTGAAATAAATTTTCTTTATCTTGTATCAAAAAAGGGAAAAGCGTACTAAGCAAAGGAACGATCCAATTCTATCGGGGCCTCGTCCTGGAGGCAGTAAGAAGGTTACTGCTAGTGCTAGACGACAAAAGAACGCTAGCCAAAACGAAGAAGGAGGACCAAGTGCTCCTCAAGCTCAACACTTCGAAGGAGGTGGACCAAATGCTACCCAAGAAGAAGAAGAAACAGGTACAAAGAAACAACCAAGGAAGAGACGAGGACACAAGGTCCCCGACTCTCTGAAGATTAAGGGTCTACGACAAGGTCAAATCCATGGGCTCCCAAGAGACGGAGGAGATCTATTGTTTGGCTACAAGGATTCTTGGGCCAAGGAAATCTACTCTACCGAGGTAAAAATTATTAAACACCATTCTTAACATATTGTATTTTTATTCGTAGAAGTGTTAAATTTTATTCTAATTGTTTTTTAATTCGTCGTCTATATTAGGACCATTCTAATGCGGTCCGTCTATTGAAACCTACTGCCGTACCATATAAGATGGCCGATTTGCCATTGGGCGGTGAGTGTCTTCGATTCCAGCAAATTATACTTAGCTCGGGGCTATCTACGGCTGTCGAAAACTCCTTGTTAAAACACGACCACATGCCGTGGGGAGAGATGACATTCACTCCCGATGATGTGGTGCAGATTCTAGGTATGACCGACCATGGTACGCCGTTCAAGTTTGATTATGTGAAGCAGTTAAGCTAGGATCAACTTTATGCTTTGACCGAGAAGTGCTTTGGCCTGGACCGAGAGACCTCTAACGAAGAGTTTGACCGGTACGCTAAATACAGAACCAGACAATTTAGTATGGTTCATCTGATGGAAAGGTTCAGAGGCACCTTGAAAAAAGAGGAGGCCAACCCAGAGTTCAGCGATGACCAGGTCAGAGCTGCAACTACTGCATATCTGCTCTGTGTTTTGGGATGTGTGATTTTCCCCAATGCTAGTGGAAACCGGGTGGACGCCAACCTTTTACAACTTTTGCATCCTCTCCATAAAGTTCAAGACTATTCGTGGGGCACCGCATGTCTTGCGTTCTTGATGGAAGAGATGAGAAAGGCATCCCGGGAGCAGACTAGCCAAATAGCCGGGAACATGATCTTACTCCAGGTAATTTGGTAACTCCATTGATGGTTTGATTAATTGTTATTTATTTTTTATTCTTTTAAGAATCAATTTTCTCATACTTGGTTTGATATGTACACTAGGCTTGGATATATGATCAATTTCCGTCCCTCGAGTTGGCGAGAGAGAACCCGGGATGGGAGAGAGGCACCAAATTCATCTTTTCGGGCAACCATTCAAGGATCAAGGAGCAGGAGTTGATTACTTTGAGGAGGAAACTAGACTTCATGGCTTCGAAAGATTTATGCTTTGATCCCTACAGGGAAGACCTAGTTAATGGTTATATAACGGGAAGGTATGAGTTGGCATTCTACTATGGACCCTTGTGGCATCCAACTGGGTATGTCATGTACAATGCCACAAGGGTGGTGCGTCAACTAGGTTTTATCCAAGAACAACCTTGGAGTCGGTTCAGGGGCAGGTTCGAGATGGACGTGGAGAATTGTGTTTGTGGTAAGCACTCAATCACAATTGTTTACTCTGGTAACCCATCGGTTGAATATAGGGAGAACAGGATGCAATCTAGGATCAACCAGGGGAGACCTGTCACCCGAGATGATGAAGCAGATCCTGGCTATATGGTATGGTACCGGGAGCATTCTCATCTTCACGTTATCCGTGAAGATAAAGGAAAGAGCATCAGGGTGGCCGAATATAGGTCCATCATCAAAGACAACCCGTCGGGATATGAAAGGCTGGTACATATTGTTATTTCCTTTTGATTTTAGTATTACGGGTCAATATTATAAATAATAATCGTTTGATTGTTATTGCCTAAAAACAGAAGAAAAGGATTGCAATTCTGTCGAACAAGATAGGTGCATGCATCAATGGGGGAGTTCCTCCAACGAGTGCGCATAAAGACCTCCTTGACAACCTCGATAACGAAGAGTATGTTGTCAAGTTCGGAGAGAAATCTACGACCAAGAGGAAGCCAACATCTAAGCGATTTCGAAGTCGCGCATCAACAAGTGCTGCTCCCCTCAAGCCGATATTCCCGAAGGCAATGAACCTGAAGCCGCTGTTGCTCGTGCTCCTGTTCCTAAAACCAAAAGAGTTAGGAATTAGGTTGTAATCATTAAATTGAAGGATATTATTTTAGTGTTTAACATTTCTGGTTTGAAGGTTTCCGATTTGAGATGATTATATATAATTTTTTTTACTTATCATTTGATTTGCCATCGATTTATTTTTAACAAGTTATGTTCTTCAAATTTTACATGTACAATCGGTAGTTAGCGGGTTTGAACAAACTACCGATTGAGTAAATTCATTAGTAATCAGTAGTTTAAGAATTACTTAAACTACCGATTATGTACATTTAGCGACAATCGATCGTTTGTACAAAATTTTAACTACCGATTGTGAGTGTCCAGGAGTTTTCAAAAATTTGGATTTCCAATTTGTGGCTACTAATCATAATCGGTAGTTTGTACAAATTTTTACCTACCGATTGCGAGTGTCCAAGAGTTTTCCAAAAATTTCGATTTCCAATTTGGGGCTACTAACCATAATCGGTAGTTTAAGAATTTTTTAAACTACCGATTGTGTTTGTACAAAATGTTAAATTTTTTTAAAAAATCTCGATATCCAATTTGGTGCTGCTTGTCATAATCGGCAGTTTAAGAATTTTTTAAACTACCGATTGTGCTTGTACAAAATGTTGAAATTTTTTAAAAAATTTCGATTTTCAATTTGGGGCTAGTTATCATAATCGGTAGTTTAAGAATTTTTTAAACTACCGATTGTGTTTGTACAAAATGTTGAAATTTTTTAAAAAATCTCGATTTCCAGGGCTACTTGTCATAATCGGTAGTTTAAAATAATTTTGTACTACCGATTGTGTTTGTACAAAATGTTAAAAATTTTCAAAAATTTTCGATTTCCAATTTGGGGCTACTTATCATAATCGGTAGTTTAAGGAATTTGTATAACTATCGATTGTGTTTGTACAAAATGTTGATTTTTTTTTTTTTAAAATCTCGATTTCCAGCTATCGATTGTATTTGTACAAAATGTTAAAATTTTTCAAAAAATTTCGATTTCCAATTTTGGGATACTTATCATAATCGGTAGTTTAAGGAATTTTTATAACTACCGATTGTTCCGAGACAAAATGTCAAATTTTTTTAAAAAAATTCGATTTCCAAATTGGGGCTACTTATCATAATCGGTAGTCTAAGCTTTTTTTATACTACCGATTGTGCTTGTACAAAGTGTTGAATTTTTTCAAAAAATTTCAAATTCTAATTTTGTTACCGTTTTGTTACCGTTGATCAACGGCTATAATTTGTATTCTGATACACCTATAAATAAATGAATTTATATCTATCATTCCCATTTCAAATCCACATATTTTACATTTCAGAGAAAATTACTAATTTCTTGTTTTCATGTAATGTCGAGTTACGAAAATTTTAGGCTTAATGCAGAAAATTTTACCCTAGAAGAAGATTTATCCCTATGTCGAAACATAGTATTACATTATCCAGCAAGGGGTCATGAACGTTGGATGTATGGTTCAATGAGCATGCAATGTTTAGAACCTATCCATGATAACTTTTGTAGCGAAACCGGTAACCCCAACAACCGGAACAGAGCAGGCCTTTTTTGTCGATATATGAAAATCACAAGGGAAGTACTAGAATTTTCTTCTTTAACCGCTAAGGTGAATGAAATAAGAATTAGGAATGAAACTGATGATGAAGTTGTTACCAGATCTCTGGAGGAATGGAGAAGATGGAAACGTTCAAATTTCAGGTACAAACCTTATTTCGAGATCTTAAGGGTGATGGAAGAATACAATCCTTTTGTGTTGATTATTCTCCAAAGAAGTGAAGAACGTCGTCCCGGTCGACATACGACCCGTTGAAAGTTTGATAATAAGTTTGTTTAAGTGTTTAAGTGTTGATTATTCTCCGAAGAAGTGAAGTTAGATGTTAAGTAAAATCGACATATTCGGTAGATAACTATGTTTCTAAACTACCGATTACGTACAATCGGTAGTTATTTATTTCTCGTGCTACCGATTATCCACAATCGGTAGTTATTTATGTTCACTAAATACCGATTGTTACAATAAAAGTCCTGGACAACAAAACCATTATAATCGGTAGATAAAATTGATCTTTAAACTACCGATTACAAAGTTAAAAATTTTAAAGTTTAATTCATTATATGTTTACAATCGGTAGATATACATTTTCAATACCTACCGATTGTGAAAGATGAAGAGTTCGAAATTTTAGAAGTTTTGAGAAATTCAATTTGGGACAACTTACATAATCGGTAGTTTAAGTACTCCATTAAACTACCGATTGTACAATCGTTAGGAAAATAAATCACGATCCTACCGATTGTACAAAACTAAAACTCGAAAAATCAATCTAAAACACTCTCAATTTCTAATCCAAAACTAACTCAAATCATTTTCTAATAACCAAATTAATCAACTTATTAATCAACTAATTAATCAAAGTTAATACTAATTAAGCAAGGGTAGATTAGCCATTATAGAAATATATGGATAAAGGATGTATTGAGATTACTTTAAAATGACCTTATTTTGTCTTATTAGTCGCCCCTAATTAGTTTTTGTTAGCCCTCAAAAACGCCAGGTTGAATAACCGCACAATTCTAAAAGATGCAAAATCTTTTTTTGCCACTTGCTTAGTTTTTGTCGATTCAGCCAAGTCTTACTAGCACTACAGATACAGAAGGGTAGTCTTTCACAACAATAGTTGTGCTCTTGGTTAAAATCGGACCAAATTTGTGTACAATCTAGACCATAGTCCTTTGAGCATATAATTGTACGAAGAAACGTGGAAAACATTGGGAAATCCGAATACTATATTATTTTAATTCACACAAAAAAGTAAACCATATAGATTTTCTGTTTCACCCTTGTCAATCCAAAGCAATACCTACTTATGTGGAGGAAAGGGGGTTTATGGATATTCCGGTGCAAGTGTCGGGTAAGAGGAAACTAACATAGGTTGTTTGGATATCATTCCAGAAATTGCTTTTTAATTTTTGGAAGTAAAAAAACAGAGGTTAGTTTGGGTATACAATCTCAAAATAACTTTTAGAAACAAAAAAAATTTAAAACAAAAATATTTTACTTTTAACTTATGTTTCTGGTATCCAAACAGGCTAAGTATTGAGCTATTATTTAGTGAATATTCTCTAAAATATCCTAGCTTGGAACCACTCTTCATGAAATTTGAAATGGTCTCACTCGAAAAATTGTAGGAGGAAATTTGAAGTCCCAAGCATGTTAGTGTGAATACTGTTTTTTTTTTGTTTTCTAAGTCATGAATTCAAAAAGCATTCAAAGTCCAGTGACTGGTAGTACCGTTCACTGTTGCTAAACGCGGATCATTCATGTATGTGCGGAAGAAGAAAAAGAACATAATAAATTTCCACACTCGTTTAAGGCGTGTTCACTCGTTTTTCACACTTTTTAATTAACAGTTATCTATTCTGTTGGACTGACTTCCAAACCTATTTTTACCTTCTTTTTTTTACCATTTGACCTGCCCTCAAGAATCTAATAAGAAATCTTCTGACTCTGCCCTAGACCTGTCTCTAGGTTTAGGTTGCTGCGGTAGCTCTCTAGTCTCTACTGGGTAAAAGGGTAAAAAATTAGTCAAAGTGTAAAAAAGAAAAAAAAAGTCAAAGAGTAAAATGGTAAATCCAACTTTTGACCAAAGGAATTTCCAGGTAGAAAAGTCTTTGGAAATAATATATTTAATGGAGCTCAGCTCTCTCCACTTCAAAGGTTTGTCCGTATATTTGGTTTTCCCTCTTCCAAAGGGAATTACTCTGAGAACTCCAAAATTGTTTTCCCTCATTAAGAGGGAGTTAGACGAAATCCAAATTCTCGGAATAGTGTTTCGTCGAGAAAAAAATAATCAAAATCACTAGTGTTGGTTCCTAGACCGATCATTAAAGATCGGATAGAAGAAGACTACAAATTTACTAAATTTCTTCTCATTCCTTTCCAAATATAAAGAAACAAAATGTTGTTGGATTTATAGGATCATATCATATATATGTCCAATTTTATCAGCCAACAAGTTTAGATGTCACAGCACAAGTGGTCAAACTCATAATAATTCATCTTCTTGAGATTAAATATGATCCACGGGACCAGTTCAAACAAGTTGATCGGTCTTCACGAACTTTTTCAGATAGAGATGGATCTTTTAAATCGTCTAAGAAGCATTAGAGCAAATGCTATGGTGCTTCTTTTTTTAACCATTTTTATACGACCTAGACAAGTTAAGATGAGGGAAAAAATCAATCATTATGGCCATCGGCTACATTTATGCGGATACTCAGGTTTCGTGTGAATAGTGTTTGGTGGAAACTGAGTTTCCTCCAAAAATCAATTGTATAGTTAGATTTGGATTTAATTGGAAATGTGTTGCTTAAGATGCAAAAGATTAAAAAAAAATACTGACAGGAAATTGAGTTTCTACGAATTAAACCATGTTTTACTGGCACCACAGATCTGTAGTTTTCCACAACCATGGCTTAGCTCTTGGCTGAAATCGGATCAATATATCTACAATCTAGCCAGAAAGTAAACCATAGCGCTTGCTCTTAGTATATAGGCACTTATGTCTGATTATAGTAATTGCATTTTCTCTAACACAGTGGTGGAACTAAAATATTCGTATGGAAAGGATTTGACCTGTTTTTCATACCGGGCGTAAGCCTAAGTTGTAATTCCGCCCTTGCTCTAAGCCTCTTAACATTGTCCGACCAATGAAATCCAAAGACTGGTATAGGGGATTATGAATCCAATAAATCAAACTGTGGAGATTATTTTGTTTTATGGTGTGGAGCGTCTTGGTATTTTTTTTCATAATATCTCCCTTATGTCAAACAGTAAATTTGAAAAGTACGAAACTTTTTGCTCAACAATAAAAATACAAAAATCATATTTATTTATATTTATTATACGGATAATTTTAAAAAACTTTTTAAATATATAAAATTTATAAAAATCGGATTTATAGTTTATAAAAGATACAAAGGTTAATTTTTTTTTACTCTTTTAAAACAATGAGATTTCTATAAATAAGTAAAGATATACTTAATATATATTTCCATCCTCGAGTATATACGTAGTGGTAATTGATATTAAAGGTTATATTAGTAATATCATTGCTAGAAAAGGCTTCATCCCAAAAAAAAATAAGGATTCACCATAAATACCTCTTTTCTTTGTATTTATAAGATGGCAGCGGATGGCAACTTTGTGATCAACATTTTCCATATAAATAGGTGTTGAAACAGTGAGGAAGAGATATCTCACAATTTAGTAGATGCAACAAGAATACTAGATGCACATTTTTATCATCAGAAAGAGTTAGTATGAAATGAATTATGTTTAGATCATGATGTCTGATTTTTCTGCCGTATGAAATTTTTTAAAATTGATTTTATTATCTATATGATTTTATAATAATCCGACCTTCCACCGATATTGTCCTCACTTAGTCACTGCGCTCATCCCGGAGTGTATGGTTTTTCAACGGACACCGCTAAGATCATCCAGCAACAGCTTCTCGGGAGGCCATTTTTCTCCCAACCCGAGTACGCTTAACTGCAAAGTTTTTTGCCAAATCTGGAGCTAATTTTGCTGAAAAGTCCTCGGTGTTAGGAAAGAAAAACCATTACATATATTCCAGTCGGCAAACCCTACCTGTCGAATCGGGATATTACAAAACCACCACCTTAAATAAGAGTTGTTTCCTTATCCAGAATATAAAAGCCCAGATCTCCAACGTTCTCTGCCACCTATGAGACAAGTACCTGGCCCAATCTGTCCGCGTACTCTCTCAGCCTCGATAGGTGATCCGTCGTCGGCTCGGATACCATTTGTAATAACCCGACACTCCACCAATATTGTCCTCACTTAGCCACTGTGTTTATCAGGCAATTTAAGGTTTTTCAACAGGCACCGCTGCGGTTATCTAGCAGCAGTTCCCTGGAAGGTCAACCATCCCTGGATTGCTCCTAGCCCGAGCACGCTTAACTGTAAAACTTTTTGCCAACTATGGAACCAATTTTGCTGAAAAAGCCTCGGTGTTAAAAAATGACAAAACATTACATATATTCCATTCAACGAACCCTACCTGCCGAATCGGTACATTACAATGTCTAGACCATTATGTCAGATTGTTCTTTAGTATGAAATGATTTTTTTTTATATTGATTGATTTCATCATCAGAGATGTTTGTAAATGATGGAATGGGTTCTATTTTTCTGAATATGGTCAACTGTTTCATTTGTGTTGTTTGAGTTTGTGATTTACTTTGGCACATGGTGCTACAGAGGTAATAGAGTAGAGTCTGAACAAAGCTTTTCCCGATGACTCTTATTTTGCATGATCCTCCTGTAGGCTGTAATGGTGTTTGAAGCTTCTTAATATCGGCAGTTTTTTTATGTCAGACAACTTAATTTCAATTTCTTTTACGGAGGGTTAGTTAATTTCTTTTAATTATTTTTTTTAAATGTCAGATATAAATTATAGACCGGATAAGTTAATGTTTTGTTAATTTTTGATAATGGTTTTCTCTCGGTTTTTTAATATTGTAATTAGAAAAATAAATAATATAATTCGAACTGTCAATTACTTGGGACAGACAAAATAATCGTTTTACCAAAACAAACTGGCTAAAATCGGAACCGAGCCGTTTCGACTCAAAACCGAACCGATTTACTAATAGGTTTTGGTTCTGGAAATTGAAAACCGAATATTAGGATTTCGATTCTGGTTTGGGAGAAAACCGAATCATACCATGTATAACTCTAGCTTTTTGGATACAATCTCCGGTCTCCCTCGGATCACTCCTAGCAAATGAATTCTTATTTGTTGATAAAAGATTATATCCAAATATAATCCTGTTTTTAACTTGATGGATAAATCTAAATTTGCAATTTTAAAATCTAGACTCAGCTAATTTCTCGTGGGGTTTGCTCAATTCTCATCGAACGAGATAACATAATGAAAAGTAAAATGTTGTTATGCCTTTTAGTGGAAGTCACATATTTACTCGTATTAGTATAATTTGACTATGACAAGTGTAAGGTCAATTATGGCTTCAATGGATAAACCCCCATAAATATTCATTTATCAATCCATTTTTTGATTAAATCATCCCACTGCAGAGTGATAATAGTAAATTAGCCACCTACTATTTTTGCTCAAAGAACACGAGGTACGAAATGTCAAGTGAAAATCACATCTACATCTAAAGAAAGTTCAACATACCCCCTCCACTTGAAGGGTCTGTCTGTCCATACTCCATACAGTTTTGTTTATCGTGTCATAGGGAGCTTAACGGATCCAAAATTATTTTCCCTCGTTGAGACGGAATTAAACGAAATCCAAATGTTTTGTCGAGAAAACAAAATCAGCAGTGTTGTTGTTCCTAGCCAGACCTATCATTGAAGATTGAATGCTCCTACAAATCTCATAAATTCATTCCTTTCCACATATAACACACACTGATGTTGGATTTTTACGAGGATTATCTATATCCTGAAAAAAAAATGAATTATTACGTAGGGCGCAATTACGAATATGACGTATGTATACCAATAATAATTTTTAATTGTCGTTTATTCTTTTAACTCTCTTATCCATAAGACTTTCTCTCATTAATATCCAAAAAGAAAAGTTAAAATCAAAATTCTTAAAAGTTTTTGGTGAAAGGCACACTATAAATTACTTTATTAGAGTAAGGACTATAAAATAAACTATTTTAATAGTTTATCTCGTTTAAAAAAAAAGAAGTAACTAATAGAGTATATATCCTACTATGAATTTAGTTTAAAAAAGACTATACGACATATAATTAACCATATAGTAAAATAAATTTAAACAAAAGAGATAAAGTCTGTTGCTCTATTATGGGCAGGACCCAATACAATTCAAAAATATATATAAAAAAGAAGAAATTTTTAATGGATATGACCCAAAAACAGTTTATGAAAAGTTTAAAAACATAAAAAACAAAGCTTTTTCATACGGTAAATTATAAGCCGGTTGGGGCCAAGTTTATAGCTCAATGGTTTTCCATCAACTCCAGTAAGGAGGAAATCAGAGGTTCGATCTCCACCGTAAAAGTTTATAGTCATATTAATGTAGTTGTATAGCTGTTTGGCAGGGTGGGTCTGGCAGTGGGACGAGGATGCCTGGATGAGTCGGAAAATTGTTAACCGTCTAGTGAAGACTTTCATTCACTCTATCATCCGAACGAGACCCTGATTGAATTTTGGGTGAAAAAGGGTTTCCCTATACCCATAGTAAGACCAAATTTGATCAAGTCTTTCATTATGAATCAGACTCTCAAGTCCCATAGTCCTTGCTCTTAACTCATAAGCTTAACCCTCCTTGTTGTTGGTTAGTATTTCCTTTGTCCCTATTATAAACGTGGAGTTTAAAAATTTTATAGTCCTATTAGATGGATGGAGTTCCAATTCCAAGATCTTTTTTTTTCTTCATATATGCCTTTATTTATAAAACTTGAAATTGTCATAATTAATTTAATGATTATAGTATTGGGGATGAAATAAAAAATAAAATAAAAAAAAGATGAATATTTATAAAATTAATTTATTTTTTTAAATCTAAAAAATCAGACTAATTTCGTCTTTATATTAAGGATGAATTAGTAACGAATGAAGTAAGCGGTATGCAGGTCATTAGGTTGGGAGAATACTTTGACCGCGTTATAATGATAGCCTTTCAGTACACAATTGGTTCAAATTTCACTCGGAAAATCTCTTGCCAATCACAAAAGAAAGCTCCACAACAATTCTTGGAACCCTTGATGAAACTTTGAAAGGGTCTACCTATATATACTTTCTCTTGAGAGCAACTGCAGCGGTTGGACCAGCCATCGATCAAAGACCAAATCTGTTTGGTCGTTTAAAAAAAAAACGCAACGAAAACATGACTAAATATGATTTTACGCTGTTGTAAATAAGCGTTAATTATCAAACGCTATATTAAAGTGACGTATATTACACAGACATTTAACTAGACAAACGTTATGTTTTTGACGTTCATTTAGATTAGCGTTTTGAACATACGCTCCTGTAATGAAGCGTTATGTACTCAAACGTCAAACGTTACTGTACTGAAGCGTTTTGATATAAAACATTGAAAAACGTCCTAGTAAAGTAGCGTCAAAACTCAAACGCTCTTCTAAAACAGCATGTCAAAAAAAAACGCCCACATATAACAACGCTTGAAAGCCTATACGTTGGTGTAGAGGACCGTTAATTTTGAAAACGCTGTTTTAATACAACGTTTCAAAAATGCTGTTCTTAATAAACGTTTAATACAACGTTTCAGAAACGTCGTTTTAATACAACGTTTCAATTCAGAAACGCTCTTTTAATACAACGTTTCAAAAACGTTGTTCTTTAGAAACGTTTTGATAAACGTCTTTCAGAAATGACGTTTGTGTTTATAAACGTCCTCGTACAATGGCGTTTTGGGAAAACGCTGTCTTACATGAGCGTCAGACTATATCTGTTTTGGTCCAGTTTCTTGACTAAACCTGATCGGATACTGTTCAATTTCTGGACCAAATACCATATTTAGTCGTCCGTTGCGTCTCACAAAATCGGACCAAAGAGCATTCTTGGTCTTTGCTCTTTGGTCTGGTCGACCGCTGCAGTTGCTCTGAGTCCCCTTTTTCACTCTCTGATAATAATAGTAGCTAGGTAGGGAATAATCAAAGCTAGTCCAAGTACTGTTTTTGTTTTCTGGTCATGAATTGAATTTTTTTAATTCAAAGTCCAATGACTGGTACTGATAACTGTTGTTTAACGCGGATCATTGATATATGATAATTACGAATTATGAATTTTCATTTTCTTACTCCCCCAAATAATAATTTATAGTTTGAACGGACCAAATTTTAGATTTATGCATGTAAAAAATTGGTAGGTGATTAAAAGACGAAATATTAAATTAGATGCCGAACAAAGAGATCTTGCGAGCGAGCCGCAGTAAGAACATGCATGAAGATACGAAATGTCAAGTGAATAGAAATCCTTAGAACAATAATGGAACTCCCCCGGTCTGTCACATACGTTTGGCTTCCCCTGTTTCAGATGGAACTAAAAGAATCCAAAATTATTTTCCCTCATTGAGAGGGAATTAAACTGAAATCCCAATACGTCAATGTTACCCCTTATAGGATGGACGTATCAGTAATGTTTTGTCGAGAACTAGCTAGACCGATCACTGAAGATTGAATGCAAGAACACTACAAAATTCATAAATTCATTCCTTTCCACATATAAACCACACTATTGTTGGATTTTTAGGCTCCACAATATCTTCTTGAAGAACGCTACAAATTTCATTAATATTATTCTTGTTGAAGAACACTACAAATTTCATTGATATATTCTTTTGGAAGTTTTAATGTAAAAAAAGTAATTTCACTAAAATCATAAATTTCATTATTTTTTTTTCTCTATCAATATTTAAGAAAAAGATTTATCATTGATATATCCACCACAGATTAAGTTATCTTACCAATATTTAAGAAAAGATTTATCTTATCATTGAATTTGAATTTTAAAAAAAAGGGGGCAAATAATGGCATACGGAAGCTCAAGGTCCTAAAACAGCTTATAATTAATCAAAACTAATGGGAACTACAACATATCAAATGGAACTGAACATATAGAATCAAGAAAATCGAAATCCAAATAAAGATCCGCAGGATCGAATGCTGAAGTGAATTCACTAAGATCATAATCGGAAGTCTGTAGACTCTGTTCATCTCCAAAACTGAGAGGAGAAAAGGATGAATTGGATACTGAAGTTGATGGAGATGAAGAAAAAGGACTACTCATGAAGTGATTATCAGGTGTCATTGAAGATGGAATGGGTATTGAAGCTGAAGGAAATGAGAATGAAGATGATTCAGATGAATTGAGTGCTACTTGTTCTGTATTGAAATCCTCTGTTTTATCATGACAACCTTTCTGAAAATTGAAAAGTGTTCCTTGTGATTTCATCCGTTTCTGATCGTGTTGATCAGGTCTTTTTTGTGATTGCCCTGGTAACAAATGTACAGCTTGAATACAAGTATGTCTCCCGCGATACGTGACACTAAACATCGATGGGTCTTCGTCGGATCGTTGCACTTGTTTCATCGCTAAACATCCCTGAGCATTTCTGTGAGTACATCTGTAATAGCCTCTGTAAACATATAACAATAGCATACAATTAGATAGAGATAAAAATTTCATCTTTGATGTAATAATCAAGAATTGAGATTCTTTTTTTTTTGTTGCTCACCTTGGATATGTGGCACCAAGTATGTCTTTCTGTCCATATTTCCTCCAACCATACCCATCATCTATGTGTACTTCCAGCCCTGTCTGTTCGCAAACGCGTACTTGTTCCGTCCATCTCGATACCATTTTCCTCTTCTTGGAAGGATTTCCGATGAGGAGATCGGAGCCACAGTCTTTCCTACGACTTCCTCTATTAACGGAACGTGGAGACTCGGTCGATCCGGTTGTCTGCGACTGATTGCTGGCACCGTCAGAATTATTAATTGCACTTAACATGGAGATAGAATTTTCAAAAGATAACAAGATCTTAGGTAGTAACAAGTTTCCAGTAGTAGAAGCAGCAGAATGAAGTTGAGATTCTAATTGTTTTAGTAGCTCTTTAGCTTGGGTTAGCTCATTGAGTATCAATGGCTTTTGTTCCATATAACTCATGCTTGGACCAAAGAATTGAAGTTGGGAGATTTGTGATTTGATATATACCAGAAGATGTAGGAATGATGAGGAAGATTAGAGGAATGTGAAAATTTATAGAAGGAAGAATGAGACTAAAAGGACAAGAAAACGAGTAGTAGTAAGTTTTTTCCAGGAAAGACTAGTCTTTTTGGTCCTACTTCTTCTTCTTCTTCTTCTTTAGTGATTGCAGTACATTTGCAAAATCTATCTTTAGATTTTGTCATGTCCGCGTTTTCTTTGATTGGAACAGGTGATGTCATGGTACTTGCCCCTTGAGTACGTAGACACTGGTCAGCCTTTTTATATTGCTGAAACCCCCATGTATGTCATGTACCATTGACAAGGGATCTCATAAGGGGCCAGAAGCTATGTCCACGATGCCGAGTAGAGTTATAACTAACGTGTATGCGTCATGCAATATAAAGATAAGTTAGAAGAAACCTTTTTTTTTTCTTCTTCTTGATATTCAGAAATAAAAACCAGAACAAAAACACAAGGGAGGATGCTCAAGCCCAAAGGAAATGCTTTAAAAAAAAAGCCCAAACGGAATATTGGTTCTTTTCCTCAGCCAGTGAATATGCGGGACACTTATTCATTTTCTGCAATTTTGCTCAGTATATTTGGCTTTATTTCTTGGAGAGTCTGGATTGGTATTTTACTTATCCTGGCATTCTCTAAGCATTGCAGATTCTTCTCAAGTTTGGAATCTATTGCCTGCAGCAATCATTTGGCTCATTTGGCATGAAAGAAATGCTTGAAAGTTTTGAAGATATGATTTCTTATTACTAAATGCTGGTAAACTTGAAAAATCTATACTTTAAACCTCCTTAATCCTGCTCTTTTACTGTTTGTAATCCCGGCTTAGGCCTGCTTTTACATTCCATCTTTTGGTGGTTTATGTTGGAATTTTAGCTCCATAATAACCATAATCAAGAGTTAAACATGGTAGAAACACAACCTAGTATTAACATGTTCAACAATATACAAAACCAGCACCATGGCAGCAAGAACACTACGTATAGTTCATACCCAAAATAGATTGAACAACAAGTAAATAGAAAACACAAAACACTTAATCCTCATGACTTATTATAAACTTATATTTCCTCACATTATTTAATGATGGATAGTTAAAAAAAAATTTCTCTTAAAACAAATATGAGACTAGAAGTGAGTCATAGTCATACTTGCCACATGTCACTCTAACCATTCCATTATGAGTTGGAGAATACCTCATGGCTAGTTACATTGGACACCTCAAGAGATATGTCATGCTAGTTTTAACCTTATTTAGCATTAGGCTTAAGTTTAGTACAACCACAAAATCAGAACTTAAACCACACCATAATTAAATCATAATACAGATTACAACTAATTTAATTTAACTTAATCTAAACAAGATTATCTTAACTATACACAAATTTGTTGGGCAAAATACAAAATGCTAACGGTTCAATCATGTGTACCTCTTTTTTCGTTTGATACAGTATTTTCATTCTTTTTTTTAAAAAGAAGAGAAAAAAAATCGAGTTGATGTGATGGTCATTTCCCTTTATTACGTTACACTGGCAGGTGGATAATCCTCCATGTGATGAACATTTTTATATTAATGAAACCCCCATGTGAACCGTGAAAGTAGAGTTATAACGTGTATGCATCATGTAGAATACAAAAAAAGATCTTATTGCTAGATGATAAGATATCTAATTAATTAACTACTAATACTTCTGATTAATAATGATTAAACTAAATTATCTCTGTACATCATCAAATGGCGATAGATACTCCCCATCTCCAGAGGAAATACAATACGAATATGGAAAAAGAGAAATACAGTACGAATATGAAAAAATATAGAGCAAATTAGTATTTGGGTTGTAAGTTTATCTGTTTTAGTGTTTGTGTTGTTGACCCATTAGTCAAACGAAGTCAACTAACGATTTTCGTCAAGCTGATATGATAGTCAGTAGTAGTATTACATGATTTCCTTGAGCATGAACCCGGTGTGATAAACGTCAGACAACTAGATACGACATGGGAAAGGGGTTTATGCGTTTGTTCTAACGTCATCAGTCGTCCATATTTTTCTATTTATTGAGCAAAAATTAATTCCGTTTTCATGGTCCCAAATTGTATAAATTAGCAATTCCTGATTAAAAATAAAGAGAACAGATTAGAATACTAATGCAGGTGGAGAAATTATTGCATTTTGGTATATGTATAGAGAGTGTTATTCCATATTAATACTCTTTTCCTGTCTTTTGGTAGAGGCCACAAATATGCACAAGATCGAATTAGGATATCAACCGGGCAAGACAAGATATGTATGCATGAGGGATAATAATTTGGAGGTCAGTTTTCTCTGGAGATGCACCAAAAATTATAGACATAGGAATTCTTCCAAGGACTAATTTGATGGTCATTTCTTTGGGAATGGATGCGTTAAGGAAGAAATCTCTTGGTCATATTTCCCTTGGGACTTTATGAAACTCTTAGACAGTCATAAAATGAAATAATCTCCACTCTTGGATTAGTCGGAAACGAAAAACCTTTTATCGACGATACATTTCTTCTTTTTTTTGTTGGGCAGTAGGAATAGTAATGCTGACGATTTTGATGATTTTATCACCTTTATTAATGATACAGTTATTCAGCTAATCGAACAGAACTTATGAACACTATATATACATCAAATCAGAAGCAAAAGCCGTCGAAAGAATCCCAGTCCCAATCCAAATAAGCTTCTGGAGAATCCACTGCAGAAGGTAATGCAGATGTGAAGTCACATATAAAGTATTCTGAAGTTTGTAAATTATGTCCACCTTCAAAATTGTTCATTCTATAAGGAAAAAAGAGGACTACTCATGAAGTGATTATCAGGTGTCAGGGAAGAGCAAATGTTGCTGTTGTTACTTTCTATCTCTTTACATGGAATGGGTATTGAAGCCGAAGGAAGTGAGAATGAAGGTGATCTTAGGACTACTTGTGTCGTATCGAAATCCATTGTACTAACATGACCACCTGTTTGAAAATTGATAAGTGTTTCTTGTGATTTTCTCGTTCGTTTTGTACCGTGTTGTTCGAGTTTTTTGTGTGGTTTCCCTGGTGTGGTGTCAGATGTGAAGCTTGAATACATTTATGTCTTCCTAGGTACATGACACGAAAGATCGATGTCTCTGCACCGGTACGTTGAACTTGCCTGGTAGCTAGACATCCCTGAAAACACACTTGTAAATTATATTCATAATGACAGTATTTCAATTTCATCAAAAACTTTCCTGAATTCCATGTGAATTTATTAAACAATCATATATATATGGATCCATGTATTGATGCATACCTCTTTTTGGAGTGTTTTCCGATGAGATTAGAGGCGGAACGAGGACTTCCGATAACTGAACAAGGCGAATCAGCTGTGTGCATCAATCCGGCCATTTGAAAGCCGGCTTCTGTCCTTATCCCATTCAACATGGAAAGTGAGCTTTCAAAGGATGATAATATTCTAGGTACTAACAATTTGGCAGTAGTAGAAGTAATAACATCAACACCAAATTGTAATTGGTTTAGTAGCTCTTTAGCTTGGGTTAGCTGATTGACAATCAATGGCTTTTGATCCAGTAAACTCATGCTAGTAATATTCTTCTCCATTTTAAAATGCAATATCAATAGCTTGCAAAGTGTGTGCACAATCTTTTCGGAGAGCAGTGCCAAAAGGACCAAACAAGAAGGTCAAGAGCTAGCTTATGATGAGTGAGATGAGGAAGAAGGGATGTGGATTTATGCAGAAATCCAAATAAGGTTATATAGGGGAATGAATTAGAGAAAAGGACAGAAATGGAAATGGAAATAGGCAATTAAGTTTTCTTCCATGAAAGACTGATAAATCAGATAGAGGGCTAGAAATGTCCGAATCTGTCACTTTGTATTGTAATGTGCCCTTGCAGCTTACTAAAGTACTCTACTGCTAGCTGCAAGTGACGGTATGGTTATTCCTAGTGATGTGAACATACACCATTGACATTCCATTGCTTAAACAAGAAACTCATGGCGTGTTATAAACTTGCATAATAGGAAATAATGTGCAAGTTGTATTTTTATAGCATGTTTGGATATTATTTAAAAAATTATTATTTAACTTTTTAAAGTTAAAAGATCAAAAATTAATTTGACTGGAATAACTTTTTGGTTACATCTACAATGATAATACTTTCTAATTCCGTTGGTTTCCCGAAAAAGAGAAGGTAATTTAGGACTTCATTCCATCAGCTGCAATTTAGGTGTCATTGAATAAACGAAACAAGAGAAATTTTGAGGATTAATACTTGTTCAAACAAAAATTCTTGAGGGACCGTGGGCTGAGACTCCCCCAAGAGAATTTGCTGCAACAACGACTTGGACCCTTGCTACCAGCTAGCTTCCATCTCCACATTAACTTACCTAGTTCAGTACAAGACTGGACATGTAACATGTTGGAATATTATAATCTGTAATTGTGTAATTAAGTAAAGTTATTGCTTATCTTATATTGGAAGTTAGAATAGTCTACAGCAAACAAGAGTCTGCCAAAGTCGGTTCATCTAGTGTGAACAAGAAGTGTCTAGAAAATTAGATTTCTTAGTTTGTGTACACTTGCAAGTCAATTGTATACTTGTAGTCCAAGTTGTTGGAGCCTATAAAAAGCATATGAATATCATTTGTAATAGGGTGAGCAAGAAATCAATAAGAATTGAGTTTACAGAGAAATAAGTCTTGCTCCACCATTTCTATCTCTATCTACTAGGAGCTTTGTATGAGCAACTCTAACACTATGCTCATACATCTCCACGTTAGTTCTATCAATACATCAGAGTTTCTCAAAATCACATTCAAAATATCAACATAATATTTTTAATATTCTTTTTTTATATTTGTATATCCTTTTCTAAATTGAAATCTTCTCTTCTATTTTTTTTTTTTTTTTTTTCTGTTGGTTCAAATGTCGATATAGAAACATCCAAATAAAATCAATCATAATTCTCACTGAGATTCTTCGTTTTGTACCGGGGACACCTATTGTTGGAGAAAATGAAATATTATTATTACTTATTTTTTAGTTTTGGTAGGAATGGATCTTAGGACCAAGGGATCATTAAGGAACTAAGCTAACAAGCTCATTTTTACTTTTTTGAATGAACTTTTAGTCCCACATTGGAGAAACTAAAGATGATTCCTCTCCTTATTACCTAGAAAGTTGCTTCTAAGGCAGGGCCCTTAGGGTTTAGAAGCTTTTCTGGTTGGGGGAGAGCTAAGGCAATGAGCTAGTTGGTGCAACCATGCTTTTCAAACATGTCAGCACGAGCTCAGGTGCGCTTGCGGGTGTGGTTATGGCTACTGCTGCGGGAATAAGTATGGGTTGCGGGTGCGGGCGTAGCTAAGGAAACGTGCCAACCAAGACTTACGTTTTTTGAACAAAATTTTAAGACTAAATCAAATTTGTTTTAAATGTGGGGGCGTATGACCCGACGAGATTTTAGGAGAGAATTATTCTTAATCGTTTTAAATCCGTTTTAACCATTAACTCCGTGCTTCATACATGGAATTGAATTTCAACCATAATGTCCGTGATTTATGCACGAAATTGATTACCATACTCTCATCTTCTACCAATAAAAGAAAGAGAATTTCTTCATTAGAACTCACTCCAGAAGAAGCTACTATCCTGTCTTCTTTTCCCCTCTTCTTGCTTGTTTATTTCCCTTCCACTTCTATCTTCTTGTTAAATTCTTGAGGGTGATTAGTATTGTGCTTATACTAATCATAAAAGGCAGTTCTATCCTGGACACATCTCCTCTGTTGGGGTATAACATCTCTCATTCTTGAGGAGTACCCGAGGACTAGTGTGTATCAATCAGAGATTTCTTAACCTTAACAATTTCTTCTGTTTAGTGTTTTCCATTGTTACAGATCCAACAATCTTAACACAATACCTATTTCTTTTGTAACAATGGGTAAGAATGGTGTAGACAGACCATAAAAATTCAGTGGCAAAGATTTCAAAACATGAGAATCCAAGAAGTTTTTCTTTCTGAGTTTCCATATGTTAGATGAACTAGTTCTGAAATCCTTTGATGAAAATTTGAATGATGCTGGAAATGAAAGAGAGTTGGAAAGTTGGGATAGACAGAACTATATGGCCAAAAATCATATTCTGAACTTTTTAGAAGATGCATTGTATGACTTTTATAACGTAAAAGAAAACTTCTCTGCTTATGATTTATGGGCTGCTTTAGAAGCAAAATACCAAGTGGAAACTATTGGAAGTAAGAAATTTTTTGGTAGCTAGGTTCCTGGAATACAAAATGTCAAATGAAAAATCAGTGGTTGATTAATTCCTTGAACTTCAGCGCATTATCAATGAAATTATTGCTTAAGGTATGGTGATAAATGAAACGTTTCAAGTGTCTGCTGTGATAGAGAAATTACCGTCTTCTTGGTTCGAATACAAATGAAGATTGGGACATGAAAATGGTGAAGTCATTATGGTTGAATTGGGGAAGAAGATTCAAGTGGAAGAATTACTGTGCTCAAAAGAAAAGAAAGTATCTTCCGCAAGGGACATGTCCAACAAGGCTCATGTAATAGAACACAAGTCTTCCACAAGTGACAGCAGCAAACACAACCAGCCTGGTCATCACAAGAAAGGTACATTCCCGAAACCCAAATCTAGCATTGGTAAAATTAAAGGTGCGTGTTATGTTTGCAAAATTCCTAGCCATATGGCAATGCATCGTAGAAAACGTAAGGACCTTAATAACAAGAAAAACAATGCTAATTTGGTTGAAAGCAACAAGAACGAGTTTTCTGGCACGGTGTCTGAAGTCAATTTGGTAACCAATGTGAGAGACTGGTGGGTAGACTTTGGTGCTACCAAACATGTATGTGGAAACAGAGATATGTTCATCTTCTATCAGAAGGTAGGGGAAGAGGAGAAACTCTACATGGATAACTCGTCCGTAGCACAGGTTGCGGGAAAAGGCAAAGTTGGGCTAAGGCTCACTTCTGGAAAAACTCTCACATTGAATGAAGTTCTTTATGTTCCGGATATCTGCAAAAATCTTGTATCTTGTGGTGTTTTAGATGATAAGGGTTTTAAACTTGTTTTTGAATCTGGAAAAGTTATTGTCACTAAGGGTAAGGATTATGTAGGAAAGGGTTATAAGACTGAGGGTCTTTATAAACTTAATGTAACCTCTGTTGAAATGAATAAATTTGATTCTTCTGCTTATCTTTGTGTGTCATTGAATGTTTGGCATGGTAGACTTAGTCATGTTAACTATAAGTCAATGAATAAACTGGTTAGCATAGGCTGTATACCCAAATTTAGTTTGGAAAATGAACATAAATGTGAAATATGTGTTGAATCAAAATATGCTAAAAAATCTTATAAGGAAAATATTCAGAGAAATTCTAAACCCTTAGAATTAATTCATTCAGACCTAGTTGACATGAAATCAATTCAAATTAGAGGTGGTAAGAAATGGTTTGTCACTTTTATAGATGATTGTACGAGGTACTGTCACATATATTTACTTAAATGAAAGGTTAATGCCTTAGAAGCCTTTTTAAGATTTATAAACTAGAAGTTGAAAACCAAATGAGTACTACCATTAAAACTGTTAGGTCTGACCGTGGTGGTGAGTATGTAATTCCTATATGAGATTTTTTCATAGAACATGGCATTATACATGAACTAACCCCTTCTTATTCACCGCAATCTAATGGTGTAGCTGAACGGATAAACCGAACCCTTAAGGAGATGATGAATGCCATGTTAATTAGTCCAGGACTATCTGCAAACTTGTGGGGGGAGGCCGTCCTCTTAGCTTGCTATGTCTTGAACAGAATACCCTTTAAAGGATCAGAAAAAACTCCATATGAGTTATGGAAAGGTAGACAACCTTCTTTTGCATACTTTAAAGTG
>JAJJMC010033778.1:0-25561 GCA_023531435.1 Papaver californicum | reverse complement strand
GTGCTTGGCTAAGGTTTCCATTCATCCACCTAAGAGAACCAAGATAAGACCCAAAACTGTTGACTGTGTCTTCATAGGGTATCCTGAACATACTATTGCATATAGATTTATGGTTGTGAGTTTTGAAATATCTGAAATTGGTGTGAATACTATTATGGAATCTAGGGATGTTGTGTTCTTAGAAAATGTTTTTCCTTTGAAATATGAATCTCGCATGATATGTGTTGATCCCCTAGATGTCCCTTCTACTAGTCAGACATTACCTGTAGAGGAAGATGAATTTGAGCCTAGAAGAGGTAAAAGACTTAGAACTGAAAAATATTTTGGGCTATACTTCATAACATGCATAGCTAAGACTGATTCACGGACTTATAGAGAAGCCATGACTTCTTCTGAAGCTCCATGGTGGAAAGAATCTGTCATTAGTGAAATGGATTCCATTATACAGAATGATACTTGGGAGATTGTAGATTTACATCTAGGGTGTAAACCCATAGGTTGTAAATGGATCTTCAAAAGAAAACGTAAGGTAGATGGAACTGTGGAAAAATACAAAGCTAGATTAGTAGCAAAAGGCTATAAACAAATAGAAGGTGTATATTTCTTTGATACCTATTCACCTGTTACGAGAATTACTTCCATTAGGATGTTAATTGCTATTCCTGCCATTCATAACTTAGAGATACATCAAATTGATGTAAAAACAACTTTTCTAAATGGTGAATTAGATGAAGAAATTTATATGGACCAACCTGAGGGCTTTGTATGAAAGGTTGTGAAAACAAAGTTTGTAAATTGAAAAAATCTTTGTATGGATTGAAACAAGCACCTAAACAGTGGCATGCAAAATTTGATCATGTGATGATTTCTAGTGGTTTTAAAATAAATGAATTTGACAAATGTATTTATACTAAACTTGTGAATGATGCATGTGTGATTGTATGCTTGTATGTTGATGATATGCTTATAATTGGTATAAACATGGATGTAAGTAATTCCACAAAGAGCATGCTAAATGAAAACTTTGACATGAAAGACTTAGGCCCCGTTGATGTGATCTTAGGGATGAAGATTAGAAGACATTCTAATGGATATAGTCTTAGTCAATCTCATTATGTCGAATCTGTACTTAAAAGATATAACCAGTTTGATTGTAAAACTGGTTGTACTCCTTATGATCCTTGTTGTAGACTCAAAAAGAATAAAGGTAATGGAGTTTCACAACTTCAATATGCACGTGTTATAGGAAGTCTGATGTATTTGATGAATTGTACGAGACCAGACATTGCTTATGCTGTGAGTAGGTTGAGTAGGTATACTTGTAATCCAGGGCAGGAGCATTGGGATGCACTTATTAGAGTCTTAAGGTACTTGAAGTACACTTTAAACTTTTGTTTAAATTATGAGAGATACCCTCCGGTCCTTAAAGGATATTGTGACGCAAACTGGATAGCGGACTCAGAGGAGTCTAAGTCCATGAGTGGATACGTTTTCACTCTATCTTGTGGTCTGTATCTTGGAAGAGTTCCAAACAGACATGTATAATTCGATCCACTATGGAATTAGAGTTTATTGCGTTAGATAAAGCAGGAGAGGAAGCCGCTTGGCTAAGATGCTTTTTAGAAGACATTCTTCTTTGACATAGGCCTGTGCCAGCTATATCTATACATTGTGATAGTAAAGCTGCAATAGCTAATGCTAAAAACAGCAACTATAATGGGAAGTCTATACACATTCGTAGAAGACACAATTCCCTAAAAACAGCTAATTAATGCAAGTACTGGTCCATGCCAATAATAGTACGTGTACAACAGTTTGGATCGGAGGTGATGATATCATGGTCCTTCCCCATGATTACGTCGTACATTGATAACCACGAACCACCCCCATGTGAACTTAACCCGGCCATTGACATTACCTCCCCTGTAAACAAGGATCCCATGAATTGAAAATGAAAATAAAATCTTTTCTTAAGATATGATTTAGATTTAACTAATGATTTTATTATCTGGGGTGACTATGACATTGACACTCGCTTACCGTATCAAGACCATTAATTCAAAGAGTTTACATTATGACATTGAAATCATATTACCAATCATTTTCCAAATATATTTGATCATATTTTTGCCTAGTAAAAAAGTACGTACGTAAGAACCAAAGTGAAAGAAGAGTTGAAAAGTAAAATACTAATTAGAAAAGGAAGATTAAGCAGCAGGCAATGTTGAATCGAATTAAAAAATGATTAGTTGATTGATTAATCCTTGGAAGAAGAAGACAAATTAAGTTGGCCGCCACCACCTTCTTTATTTTTTTGTTTTAAATTAATTAGCACCAATAATTCCCAAAAAAACAATTAAAAAATGGAAGAAATATATTAAATTAAAATTTACTTATCATTTGTTACACAAAGAGTAAACCATCTTGATTTTCTGCGTCACACTTCTACATCCAAACTAGGGCTGCACAGAAACCGATCAAAACCTAGGAACCGGACCGGAATTAAGAGAATCGGTATAGAACCGGATCGAAACCAAAAAGATCGGGACAGGTGCAAGGACAAAAATAGAGAACCGATTATATCCAGGTACCGGATACTGGTTTTACCTAGGAACCAAACCGTACCGAACCGATATACTGGTTTTTTTGAGACGTTGATTCGATAATAGATTATTAATCCTAGCCGTCTATTTATAGGTTATAGTTAACTTAATCACTTTCGACTTCAGAGTTCAGAGCCACTTCTTCTCATGTTAACTTCTAGGTCATAGTTAACTTAACTTAATCACAAGTGATAGTCACATTTTGTAAGTAAGGTGGGTTTCTCATATGTATTGACGTCATGTTTCCATCCCAGAGTTCTCCAAGGACATGCAGGAGCTCAGAAATATAAATGTTGACCCTTGGGTTTGTAAAGTTGCTAGATGTTAGTCATTCATCAATTAATATGTTATGTAGCCAGGACAATAAATACAATCTGCTGGATGTTATCTTTTTGGACCAATTGGTAAAATGTTGCTTTAGAACCAGAACTATAGATGAAACCTTTTATTCTAAAGAGTTACTTGCTTTTGTATTTAGAGTTGTTATATTGTAGTATCTTAAAACCATGAACTGTATTTTTCAGGCCTGTGACCGACTTCAACCAGGTTGCTTATCACTTCAGGTATTGTTCTGCCAACTTGTTGTTATTACAATGAAAGGTATTCTAACTCAGACATAAGCATACATTTGCAAGTGTATGTCCACAAGTGACCACATAAACGAATTACTCTCTAGCAATTGTTGATGGTGCTGTAACAATGTCAATTACCTTAGTTGATTATGAATTACCAACCTCATTGTTTTTGTTCTTTTTTCTCCTTTTTTTTGTTTTGTTTTCTCATCAGTGTGATTGGTTTGATAGGAGCACCCGTTAGAGACGAATATTTGCACGTAAGATTTTTTAAATCATAATTATGCAATTTCTTAACATATCTGTCAGGTACGATTTCTAATATTTTATAATTGTGTCATTTCTTATCAGGTCAGGTGTGCAAATCATGTTCTTTCTCTTGTTATAAGAGATGCAATACGGGTCTATAATCAGTCGACTAGCATGATCAGGTCAGTTGTTAAGTATGTGCTTAGTTCTCCTGCTAGGTTGGCTAAATTTAAGCACTATGCTACTCTAGAAAATATTGATTGTAAGAAAGGTTTGAGCTTAGATGTGGAAACTAGATGGAATGGAACTTATTTGATGTTAGATGTTGCAGAAAAGTATGAAAAGGCTTTTAAAAGGTTAGAAAAGTATGATAGAGACTACAGAAAGAAGTACATTTCCCAACAAGTAAAGTCTGATGTTTTACCTAATGATTATGATATGGGTGTTGAATCTATTGATGATATTGAAGAGTGTTCCTCTAGTTCTGAATCTGGTTCCTAATCTGAGGTTGAGGTTGAGCTAGAGGCTGAGGACCTGCAGGTTGAGGTTGTGAAGAAGACAAAGAAGAAGAAGAAGGGAAAGCCGCGTAAACATGCTCCCTATGATGAGGATTGGGAATATGCGAGAAGTCTTGTGAAGTGCTTAAAGGTATTCTTCGATGCTACTGTTAAATTTTGTGCAACTACACAACTTACAAATCAAACTTTCTTATGGGAATTAGTAGTAATCCATGAACAATTAGTTGAGTTTAGAGATGATGTAACATCAAATCCTTTTATTGCACGTATGGATGGTATGATGTTTTCTAAGTACAATAAGTATTGGGGGAGTATGAAAAGATGAATTCTGCATTTTTTTCCCTCAATTGTTGGACCCAAGAGAGAAAGAAAGAGAATTAGAGTACCATCTTGAATGTTTGTATGAGAAATATACTTCGAAGGTTGCTTATGTTATGAGAAAGGTCAGATTTTATTTTACTGTTTGAAGAGTATAAGTCTATGCATTCAATCTGCGAGGAGGGGTCAAGTAGCAGTAGTAGTTTTTTTTGTGTTGCTGACAGTACAGTTTCTATGCAAGAACAAAGTCTTGTGTTTAGAATCAAATCAGGGAAGAAAATGCATAAAAAGAACTCATCTGGTGTTATAATATACTACAACAGAGTTGGACATGTATCTGATGGATGTGATGGATCTGTTTGATAGTGAATGTGAGGAAGTTGATTCCAAATTTGACATATTGGATTGGTAACAGACCAATAATAGAAGGTATAATATACTCTCATATATGGCAAAGAATATATTATCCATGTCTGTGACTTCAGTTGCCTCTGAATCAACATTTAGCACCGGAAAGCGAGTGCTTAGTCCATGGAGAAGCTCCTTATCTACTAGGACAGTTGAGGCATTGCTCGGTACATAAATTTGGTTACTAAAACTTATTGCTTTTGATCTTTTATGTGGTTATGTACCAGATGATAACTCTAGCGTTGAGGAAGGTAGTGTGATTTTTTTTTCTTCTTCATCTTTTTTGTTTTCTTAATCTTTAGTAGTCATCAATTCAATCTTTAACATAATATTCATTTCTTGATGGATGTTGCAGGGTTACTGGGTCCTATGCCAGTGCCAGAATCCTTTGATCCTTGAAGTTCATTTGAATCATTTCTTGTTGGAACTTGTTGCAGATTTACGGATTGTTGTTGAATCGTTTCTTGTTGTTATGTGTTTATATAAGTTGAACTTTCAACAAACTTGTGGATTATAATTTTATATGTGGATTGTAAATTTGTAATCAGTTCAAAAATCTTATTGTTAATTGTTATGTGTTTACAGTTTTGTGGATTATAATTTTATATGGATTGTAATCAGGAAATACAAGTACAAAAACTTTGAGCAGGTACAGGAAAAACAGAAAACTTTAAACAGGTACAGAACCAGAACCGGACTGGAACCGAACCGAACAGATGGGTACGGTTCCAGAACCGAACCGAGTAATATAGGATACAAATACAGATACACACGTAGAAAACCGACTATAGGGAAGTACATGTACTCGGCTCTGCCAATAACCGAACCCAACCGACCTTTATGCATCCCTAATCCAAAGCAATATCTCAACCGGTGGAGGAAAGTGCCGTAGAGTGGACATATTCACTCCTTTGAATTTGGAACATAACTTTTTCGTAATAATTTTTTTTTTTTTTTTTTTTTGCCTATATGACACCTACACTTAAAGATATCACAATGCTTATTTTAGGCCACAGTTCAGGTCACAATGATATATTTCGAGTTGAGTGATAAGGTAAATTTTATCTTAGATACGTCGATTTTTAAATCACGAGTTAAATTTTGTTTTTATAAACTAAGTTGGATCACATGGACAAATTTTGGGTTATTGGGTTGCTAACTGTGTTGAATCTGCCCGAAATAAATTAGGTATCATTTTAATCAACAACGTTATATCCATTACCGGACCATTAGAGACAAGCAGCCTGTTTTAGTTGTTTTAGTTATATTTGTGTTTAATTATTTTGATGATGATTAAAGTAGTATTTAACAGTATTTTAGCGGTTAAAATCTTACATATCAGCATAGCATTTTTTATAGGAATATTGAATTATAAATAATTAATTTAAATGGCAGATTAATTTCGGTATTTACTTTCTAATGCATTCAGCAGGATTAGATTTTTTATTTTTTGATTAAAATAAAAATAGTAATAAAATGAATAAATATATTGCGCGGATTATAATTATCATGTCATTGTACACATGCAATTATAAGGTTTCTAGTTTTGTTTCTAATATTTGAAATTGATTAATAAATTTAAATAGATATCCAACTCTGACTAAAGAAAAAATAATCAATAAGTTTTATCGTCACATCAGATTGTTATTCAATAAATTCATTGCCGGAAAAATCAAACTACTATTACTAATTATAGCCGGAAAAAAAATCAATAAATTTAAATATCATGTCATACTGTTGTCAAAATGTTGTTATTTAGCTGTTCATATAGTATAGTAGTATCATTTTTGCATAATCAAACATTTGTTCTAAGTTTAATGCTACCATGTATCAATTAGTAATTTTCAGTTAGAAAATTAAACCAAGGTAAGAAAAAAATACTGCAAGTAGATAATTTCCGTGCTTTATAATGACTCGAAATTCTTTACTTTAGTATTGATACAATTAGCTAAATGAACAAAATTAATGAGGCACAAAAAGATTACAAATCAAACCGAAAATTAAAATCAAGAAAATCAAAATCCAGGTAAAGATCTTGAGAGTCCAATGCTGAAGTGAATTCACAAAGATCGAAATCCGAAGTTTGTAAATTCTCCACCTTCAATATTGTTCACTCCATAATTAGAGAAAACGGAATTGGATCCTGAAGTTGCCGGAGACGAAAAAGGACTAGTCACGAAGTGATTATCAGGTGTCGTTGAAGAGAAAATGTTGCTGTTATTTTCATTCTGATCAATACATGGAAATGAGAATGAAGGTGATCTTGGTACTAATTTTGCTACGCCGGAATCCTGTGTTTGAAAATTAAGAATTGTTCCATGTAATTCTGTTGGCTTTTGATGTTCTTGACCATGTCTGTTTTGTGATTGCCCTGGTAGTAAATGTGGTGCTTGAATACAAGTATGTCTTCCACGATACGTGACACTAAACATCGATGGATCTTTGTCGGAACGTTGAACTTGTTTCATAGCAAAACACCCTTGAGCATTTCTATATGTACATCTATAATAACCCCTTGGATATGTAGCTCCAAGAATGTCTTTCTGTCCATACTTCCTCCAACTATACCCATCGTCGAGAGGTCCTTCAAGCCCTGTCTGTTCGCAATCGCGTACTTTTTCCGTCCATCTCGTTACTGTTTTCCTATAAAACCAGAATCAAATTACACACAAGATTAATTTAATTGCACAAAACCATATATTGAAGCACCATGGGAATATACAAAAACCATGATTATTACCTCTTTTTGGAGGGGGGTTCGCATTCGGAATCGCTCTGAGGACTTCGGTTAACGGAATGTGGTGAATCGGTACCGGTGCTAGCCGTCTCAGATCCCGTAATTTGAGATTGATTTCCGGCTTCTGACTCGATCCCGTTCAACATGGAAAGAGAGTTTTCAAAATATGATAGAATCTGAGGTATTAACAACTTACTTCCATTAGTAGAAGTAGCAGTATGAAGATCGGATTCTAACTGTTTTAGTAGATCTTTGGCTTGTGCTAATTCATTGAGTATGAATAGCTTTGGATCCAAATAACTCATGCTGGGATTATTCTTATCCTCCTCCATTTTGATGAAACTACTCATGAAATTCAAACAAAGAATCTAAGAAGATGATTAGAGAAGTGGTTGAGCTTGAAAAAGATTGAAAAGACTCAAGAAACTGAATTTGGGCACTCAAAGTTAGTTTTCTCTGAAACAACTTTTTCCTGAGAAATAACAAGATCTAGTGATTGGATTTATAGGAATCCTGATTGGGTATGAAATATGAATGAATCAGAGAAAATGTTTTGACTAAAAATGAAGAAAAGGGAGAAAGAATGAGTTTATTATAAATGTACCCATGCTAATTCAACTATTTGTAGAGGACTATTGTGTCCTAAAATGTCATTCTGTACTTATATCCTCGTTATTATTCAGATATGATGTCATGGGTTGTACGTCATGGGCTAGATTGATGACATGACACCCCATTAGACAATATCAGCCCTATCCACCTATCAACATGGATGGATGCATTAATTTTAATTGATAATGGATCCATGATATGATATAAAATTTTGATCATTTTTATTTATTTTGGGGCACCGCTATTCTGTCATCATCTAGTGGCTTTGTATAGAAAAACTTATCTCACATCTCAAATGAAATTTGAATAATGTTAATTATATGCTCTTGTTGCAATTCCAAATATCTATCTCTATTTACTCGGTTTCTGTATTTGGTTGCATTTTCGTTGCACTATGCAATCTTTAAAAGGAGAAATAGCCATAAAGGTATAAAATACTGCGTTCAAAATACCAATTCAAGACTGATAAAGATTTAGGCACCGAAACTAAAATTTTGATTTTATTTTAGGTTGCTGTAAATCGTAAGAAGGTTTATTTGAACTTCGCACATTATGTATTAAATAGGGACTCTATGTTCTTTGTAAGTTAGTTTTACTAAGTATGTTTTTTTTTCTACCATTGGTAGAGACCTCTGTACATTCTTTTTATTTAATATTATCTTCTTTTTGATAAGAAAAAAATATTAAATAAATTTCATCACATAATGCTAATACATTTCATCGGTGACATAATGCTTATACATTTCATCGGTGTCATTGTAGTATAATGATAAAGTTATTGAGTAAAAACTAGTCAGCACCCCATTTTTTTTATCAACTAAAGAAATGTTTACAAAGTTCAAATCATCATTTAGTTAACTATCTGTGAATTCTTGGTTCTTGAATTTCAAAATAGCTAGAGTCTCAAGCCAAGAGATATGAAACTGCTAAGTTTTGTTAGAGCATCTCCAACGGGTTGTGATGTGCTTCCTATGTGGTTAAGAGCTTCTCCAATGAAATGTATATGAGGATGAATGTCTAAGTCCACCTAGGATACACATTTATTTTCTCTAGCCCTGACTTCTTTAATCAGTATATAGATGATGTAGTTTAATTTTGGATTGAAATCACCTAGATGATGTAAACCCATCCTGGTCAGCTTCTACTTAATTAAATTGACTTCAATATATTAAATAAAAATATTTAGTTCTAATCGAATATAATAAAATTTTAAGTTATTGAAAATAAAATTTATATTAATTAAAAGAATATGATAAATACAATACCGTTGGAGATGGATGTTTTTTTCTCCCTAAATTTAAGGAAGAATTGAAAGAGGATGTCTTATCTGTGTTGCCACATAGAAAATACACACAATGACCATTGGAAAAACTCTAGTGTACGAATACATCCTTTGGGAACTTGCACACCAATATTACTATATCTTTAGGAATATGAGAAAGATAATCTCCAACCATTAATGTTTTGATAACAAATGTTATCTAGTTGTATTTATTTGATTGGTTGGACTTTCTTTTTTAGGTTTTTTTTTTTTTGGGCTTACTTGTGCTCCTTACATCCTCTAGCAGAACCTCTGAAACTATAAGATAGTTTAGAGGACTTGTGAATAACTAACTGGCCAATTCATCCACATATTTAACATTACATCTCCATTGGAGATGTTTTTTTGATAAAAGTAGGCATGTTAATGGATAACCGAATATCCGACATCCGTCCGAGTCCGTACCAAAAAGTTAGGAAATTATCTGAAATTCCGGATATCAGATACAGATACAGATATCTTATCGGATAATGTCTTCTTATTGGATACAGATACGGGAATACTACTATCCTATAAGATAATTATCCGATATCCGATAACATAAATAAATGTATATAAAGTATTATTATAAGCTAAATTTACCTATTTTTTTAAGGTGTATTGATGATTTTGTTTAAAAAGAAACGAAATAATGGCGAATTCATCAAAATTAATTTGGTATTATAATTTTGGAATCACAGGAAGAAGAAGTGTTTAAACATACATTACTAAATTGGATGTTTTTTTCTATATAGTTTTTGGATAATTATCGAATTATCCGTTATCCGTTAATGTTAACGGATTCAAATACATAAATAAATTTATATTATCCGTCGGACAATTATCAGATAATCTTAACGAATTCGGATACAGAATAATCATTATTTATTTCGTTAAGTACTGTGACAGCCTTAGATAAAAGTTTAAAAAACCCTATGTTACCTTAAAAATAGGAAATTATAAGGGTCTCATTGGAGACAGGGGCAAAGACATCTTAGAGCATGGATGTGCAACTGCACACCCAGCTTAGGTGGCTTCCAAGGCCAATATCATAAAGTGACATTTTCTTGATGTAAATGGTTTTCCAACGTAATTAAGGAAGTTTGTTGCGCCACCTATTTTAAAAACCTAGCTCTATCCCTGATGGAGATGCTCTTGGTATAGGGCTAGTGGATGAAGAGGTTAGAGTAGTGGTAAAAAATATATTTTTATGAAAATAGAACTACTTGTAATTAGAGATAAAATCAACAAAAAAAATCTATTTTCATACTCACATCAAATAAAAAAATTATTACCGAACGCACGAGTTAAAGCACTAAAAAGTGACCCCTAAAAATAATTTAACCACAATAAATTCAAAATTCACTACTAGCTAGATTTATGAGCGAAGATGGATAAATATCTTATGCGAAGTATAAAAAGTGAAATTTTCCCTTTATGGATATCAGTACTAAAGAGGGCTGAATCTACGTGAAAATAGAAGAGAGATTAGCAAGAAAATTTGTACAGAAAAGAGTGGCATATAAGCACGCCTAGGCAGCAATAATTTGATATTATTAGTTGATTAATGGAGTTGAAATTTAGCTAAGATTAGAAGAAGACAAAGTTAGCCAGTCTGATTTTTTAAATTTTTTTGAATTAGCTAATAATTAAGAAAAATAAACACATAAAATACGGAATGTAAACAGCTTTCATGGACAATCTCCCACATGACGATAACAACACCTCCTCAGGTACAGAAAGGGCAAGGAACGATCACAAAGTAGAGTACGGTGTTTGGAAAATGTTCTTCTCTACTTTTTGTATGATGTATATGAAATCAACGACCCTCCAAGAGGTAGCTTAATAAGGGTGATGATGCAGATGAGCAGGTTATAGTCTATTTGGAGACTAAAGATTCGAGTGTCGTAATTTAGTTTAAGAGGGCTCCATTTTAATTGGAAATGGACCAAAAATCAAGATATGTGACTTTGTCGCATGGTCTTCATATTTTAGCCAAATTTTATCGTTTAGGGCTTCAAACGGGCGTTTTTGATATTTTATGAAAGTTTTTGTTTTGTTAATAACTTCTTCATTAGGAGTCCGTTTGGATCTCCGTTTGCGGCAAATAGTTTTACTTTACGATTACTTTCATTATTTTAGGTCGACCAAAATTTGCCAAAAATAACAAATTAGGGTTTGAGTCGGTTAAAGCTTTTTTTTTTCCATCCTTTCTTGACTAGCAAGTTAGTTTTTTTTCCCCAAGTCTATAAAAGAGTCTTTCATATATTGTTTTAAGTAGTTGAATTTGATTAATAAGAATTATTTTCTTAAATTTGTTCAAGGTTAATTGATTACTATTTTAAGTCGGGAATCCGAAGTCTAAATAATTATCGTTGTTCATAGTCGATATTCCTAAGAATATTTGAAGTATGAACAAAACCTCTCTTTTCTTTCTTAAGCCAAGAAAGCCTGTATGGATGTGGATGTGCCTTGGTTTCCAGCTTGAATCGTTTCACGATCTCTTCATCAACAATATTCTCGCAACTTCCAGGATCAATAACTAAACGACAAACTTTTTCTTCAATGGTACATGTCGACCGGAATATATTGTTACGCAAACAGTTGTCTCCCTCATATTTACGTGGAGTGAGACAACTTCTTCTTACTACAAAGTTCACTCATTTATCTCCAACAACTACTTCATCGAAAAGTTCAGAATCATCCTCATAATCCTCTTGATAATCAGTTACCTAGCCATCTTCTTCACAATCGTTTTCAGTGAAAAATACCTTGTTCGCTCGTTCTGCTTTGTGACAGTTACTGGCTTTGTGCCCAGATTCTCTGTACTTATTACACCTACCTCCAAAAGTGGTAACTGAGGTTTTATTTGGTGTAGACGAAGAATTAAGTTTACTAGCAGTACTAGGTGTTGAAGTACTACGGCTACTTGTCGGAGATGATGCCACATTGAATTTGAGCTTCTACGCCCTACTTGTGTCTCTATATGCCTTGCTCTATGATGTGCATCCGAAATAGAGCAACAATCAAACATGTTGAGTGTATCCTGATATTATTGAGGGAGACCACCTCTATAGCGAGCGACTTCTTGCTCATCTGACTCTGACAAGTCGTTAAGAGAAAATAGTCGGTAAAACTCCTTGGTGTAATCATCTATAGAACGTACTCCCTTGCGTAGGTTTTGCAGCTGGTGGTACATCAATCAAATGTAGTTATGTGGTAAAAACTATGTTCTCATGTGTTTCTTCAACTTCTCCAATGATACTAACTTTTGTTTTCCTTTACGACTGCGAAGTAGCTTGTGTTGTTGCCACCACGAATTATCCCTCCCACGAAACATAGTCGCTACCAACGAAACTCGTTTGTTATCTGGTACTTCTTTGAATTCCAATACTTCCTCAACCGTATTCACCTAGGAGAGAAACTCTTCCGGTTCCAAACCACTATAAAATTCTGGGATCTCTACTTTTATTCCTGCCTTCCAGCGATCAGAATCCTCTCGTTGATTTATTCTACCTTCGCGGTGCCCTCTAGCAAAAAGGTTGACATTATCATCTTCTTCTTCCTATCGAAGGTTATACCGACCCAACAAATCTTGGACTTCTTCAATGAATTCTTCTTTAGATCTCCATGGAATGAAACCTTCTGGACCTCCTCCTCGACCTCGACCTCGACCCTGACCGATTGCTACTCTTAGTGGCATCTTATCATCCCTAAAATCTACTTTGCTTTGATACCAACTGATGCATCGGATAATAATAATAAAAAAAGGTTTTGTTCAGACTTCAAATATTCCTAGGAATATCGACTATGAACAACGATAATTATTTAAACTTCGGTTCCCCGACTTAAAATAATAATCAATTAAACTTGAACAAGTTTAAGAAAATAATTCTTATTAATCAAATTCAATTGCTTAAAACAATATATGAAAGACCCTTTTAGAGATTTGGGGAAAAACCCTAACTTGCTAGTCAAGAAAGGATGAAAAAACCTCTTAAACCGGCTCAAACCCTAATTTGCTATTTTTTTGAAAATTTTGATCGACCAAAAATAATGAAGTACTCGTAAAAAAAAACTATTTGTCGCAAACGACGACCCAAACGGACTCCTAACGAAGAAGTTATTAACAAAACAAAAACTTTCCTAAAATATAAAAACGACAGTTTAAAGTCATAAACGATAAAATTTGACTAAAATCTGAAAAGGAACGGGAAAATAATCTTAACATGAAATCCATTTCACATACTCGAGACGCGTTGTTTTTTCATGGCAATGTACACTATTCTTTGTATTCCCTACGCGGTATATTTTCGTACATCATTTAGCTTTATGTTTTGGGAAACTTGGCCCTTGTTGTGTCAATTTTGGAACTTTATTGACTTGTACACACAATAGGGGAAAACGTACTGCACACTGGCGCCACAACTTTGATGTGTCTCATAACTATCTACTTGCAATCCAACTACACACGATGGCAGACATTTATAGCCCTTAATGTTTTTAGGTCTCTGCATCCAATTTTGTCCACTTCGGACCCAATGATACCAATATTGCTTATTCATGTTTAGAAAATCAAAGAGCCATCAAGAAAATCAAAGTCCAAATACAGGTCTTGAGAATCCAATGTTGAAGTGAATTCACAAAGACCATAATCTGAAGTTTCTATGTTTTGTCCACCATTGAAATTGTTCACTTGGTAAGGAGAAAAGGAATTGGATTCTGAAATTGATAGAGACGAAGAAAAAGGACTACTCATGAAGTGATTATCAGGTGTCATTGAAGAGAAAATGGTATTGTTGTATTAAATTTCTTTCTCCAAACATGATGGAATAATGGGCATTGAAGGCGAAGGAAATGAGAATGAAGGGGATCTTAGAACTGGTTTTGTAGTATTGGAATCATATGTTGTACCATGACAACCTGTTTGGAAATTGATAATTGTTTCTTGTGATTTTATTGGCTTTTGATGTTCTTGACAATGTCTGTTTTGTGATTGCCCTGGTAGTAAATGTGCAGCTTGTATACAAGTATGTCTTCCGCGATACGTGACACTAAACATCGACGGGTCTTCATCGGAACGTTGAACTTGTTTCCGAGCTATACACCCTTGAGCATTGCTATGAGTACATCTGTAGTAGCCTCTGAAAATTTAGCAATAATGTGAATTAGAGAATCAATTTTCCAAGTATAATGTGAATTGATGAATTCTATTATTGCTCACCTTGGATAAGTGGCTCCAAGAATGTCTTTCTGTTCATATTTCCTCCAACTATACCCATCATCTAGAGGTCCTTCGAGCCCCGTATGTTCGCAAACGGGTACTTGTTCTGTCCATTTCGGTAGTGTTTTCCTATAATCACAAAACAGAAATTGCTCATGAGATAAATAGTCAATATCATGTGAATATACAATCAAATGGATCCAACTATACCTCTTCTTGGAGGGGCTCCCTATGAGATCAGACTTATAATCACTGCGAGGACTTCCGTCAACAGAAGGCGGCGAATCGAACGGGTAATTACATCCGTCTCGGATCCCGTAATTTGAAAGGGTGTTTTCAAAGGAGGATAAAATTTTAGGTAGTAGCAACTTGGCAGTAGTTGAAGTAGCAGCAGCATGAAGATTAGATTCTAACTGTTTTAGTAGCTCTTTAGCTTGGGATAATTCTTTGAATACCAATGGCTTTTGATCCAAATAACTCGTACTTGTATTTTTCTCCTCCATTTTAATGAAACTACTCACAAAGAAAATGTCTATGAAAATTTTGAGAATTGTTGGATAATTTAGTTGTTACTATGGTGAGATTTGGAGAGCTTATGAGTGATGAATGATGAGGAGAAATGAGGATTTATAGTTATTGAAAGAGCTTCAATCCGCCTTATATTTTTGAGTAAAGAGGAATGAGTGAATACATAGAATCCACCCCATAGGAACCTTCCTATTACATGGATGCACTATTTCGTACTCAAATTGCAAAGATGGTTGAAATTTTCCTTATTTGGATGTAAGTACTAAAAAGGATCTATTTGAAGTTAGGAGGAGTGAAAAGATCATTAGTCATAAATTAGAAATACTAATTTGAGATTAAAAAAATTAGTTAATAAGGAGTTGAATAAGTGCAAACCCTCCCCCCCCACCCACCCCCATGAAGAAGACAAAGATAGCCACCTTAATTAAAAAATTGAATTTTTCTTAATTAAGAATAGGATTATGGAAAATTCCCCAATTGATCCATTTGAAAAAGAGTAGTACCTCCGAAGCAATGTGGTCAATCTCGGCCGCTACGGCCGAGATAACGCCGCTTTTCAAGGTATCGGCAGAATATCTTGACGATTTATGAGATTTCGATGAACGATATTTGAACGCAAATATCGGCCGAATCGCCCGTATCTCGACCGAGACGAGTCACCGAATCTAGGATAAAATTGGTATTTACTATTCTAATCTAACGGTTTCAGATTGATTGAGGAATCCAACGGTTCTAATTAAAAGATATGATTAGATTCTTAAAGTTCGATCAAAGAAAGCTTCTATAGAAGCTCTGAATATACAAGATGAAGTAGATAAACATCTTCGACTACTTCAAGATCAATTAAGAAAAGTTCAAAAAGGGAGAACTCATCTACGAAATGAAATTAAAGAACTCATGAGCGTTTAAACATATCGATTGATGGTTTCAGTTATACAACAGATGAAGATGCTGAAGATTTACCTGAACTCGATTATTGGTAAATCTATTGAAGAGATTGAAAGGATGAAAGCACAACTAGACTTAGAAATCCGTTCTATGAGAGTAAGTGATGATCAGACTCAGACTCAGATTTTTATTTATTCATTTTATGTTTTATTAATTTAGGTTGAATTTTGGTTTTGAAGAAAGAGAAATTGGGTACTATTCTCGTAAGGAAGAGGATTCGTGATCTGCACATACAAAAGGTTAAGATTCTTAAACAAAAGAATCTACCTAATGAAATTACGGATGTTCTCGAGGTAATTAAACCCTAACTATCAACAAATGGGAATTTCTTTTAACTTTGGTTGAACTTCAAGAAATGGGAACTCAATGGTTATTGTATGACTTATTATTGAGAAAAATTATAAGTTTTTTTTTGTGTTTTATCATCAAGATTTTGGAATTGGAACCAGAGGAAGGTGAGACTGATGAAGCAAAAGGTTCTGCTGCTGCTGACATTGGGATGCACAAGTATGTTATTTTATGAATGTCCAAAGGAAAAGTACAGGAAAGGAATGCATGATTACATTTCCAGCCTTAATTTTGTAGTTCCATGTTGTTGTGTTGTTTACTTTTTGTTCACTGTTTATTGGGTGCAGATTTTTTTGCGTATACCAGAAGGATCTGTTCATACTCAAAACTTAAAACATGGTGGTCGGGTTGCTGTTAGGCGAATACGAAACACTTTTCGGATTATGGATATTCTTCCTCCCGAGTATGGCTTAAGTGTACAGAGAATGCTTGTCGATGAAAAACCAACAAATAAACTCGAGGATCTTGGTGGCCTTGAAGAACAGGTAGGTACAGAATTAGGCTTAAGTTATGTTCTCCACGACACAAAATTAATGCATATTGTGAGACATTTAGTAGATCTATGCTAACAACTGGTAGCAGTTTCTAGTCTAGGTCCTTGAGCAAAAAGGAAATTGAGTTTCAGATGATACCAAATATTAAGTCTCGCTTGAAACAACTCATATAGGAAAATCAACAAAAATATAGTTAACTCTTGGTATTCACATATATAAAATTTGGATATAAGATTTGGGATTTATTATTAGATTTCGCCGATAATCTCCTCGAGATACCGTTATCAAGGTGTCAAGATCCCGACCGGGACGAGACCGAAATCCGAGATTAACTACATTGCTCTGGAGGATAAGAAAGGGCAAGGGAAGGGGAGGAACGGTGGATCATACTATTCATTTATTTTATGATTTCCTATATAATTAAATTATCTAGTTAATTAATGTTATGCTAATCTCAATATCTTAAATTAATCAAATTTTTGCTAAACTGGGTCATACTCTACGTTATAGTGCAGCGTGATTGTGTTAATCTCAAGATATTATCCAAATTTAATACAAAACCCATCCTAAAACTGTACCTTTGACAGAACCCCTTGAACTTGAAGATAAAAGTTCAAAATCGATTGGTATTCGTCATTTTAACTGAGCATAGACTACAAAAATCTCAAATGATAAAATTGATCACATAATTTAGCAATTAAAGGACAGTTTATTAGAAAAGTTCTATAAAATTCAATAAAAAGATTTCCCTAAACACATCAAACAGAGGACATTAAGAAAAAAGAACCAAACATCATCTTCACTTCTTTGGATTCGAAATTAAAAAAATAAGTGTGAATAAGGCATACAATTCATTTTATATGTAAATACAAACAGTAACGTAACTAAGAACTTAAAAGACACAGCTGGTTTCTTCAGTTGACCTTACAATGTCTTTCATTTTATTTTATTTTACTCAAGGTTTTAAATGTAAGGATGTCTTTAAGTGTCTTACAAAGAAGACAGTGGAAGTATTGTTGGCATCGTATTTAACACAAACGGGAGGACTAATAAATACTACAATTCATGGGGTGTTGAAGACATTCTAATAATTTTATCCATATCCAGTAGGCTCTTTTGTTAAGATTTTTGTTAATAATTTTTTTCATTAAATTTTTTCAACAATATATTTTTATCAAATAAAACACATTATCATAATTAAGTTTATAATAAAACACAAAGTAATACATGAAAATATTATAAAAATGCACGGTAAGATTTTTCCACAATTTTTTTAAAACATTTTTTATAATACTTAGTTAACAACACATAGACTATTATAATAAGAACTAACTAATTGAATAAAAAATACATATATTAAATGGATATTAAAAATCATAAGAGCAATCAAGATAATTAAATTCCAAATAATACTTTTGATAATTCATTGTTGAAGTTGTTATTAAAGTGAATTCATAAAGTTCATAATATAAAGTTTATAAGTGTTGTACACCATAAAATTGTTCACTCGATAAGGAGAAGGGAATTGGTTTCTGAAATTGTAGGAAATGAAAAAAACATTACTCAGAAAGAAAAAGCAACATCACAACTCAAAAAGAGTCGGCTAAATCAAAAATATTACAAATCAAAAACAGTTTAATATCTCGTGCAGATATTTCATTTCACGTGAAATATAACATTCAAGTATGTATACAAGCTCTTTTTCTCTCTACCCTTTATCCCCAGATTCTTCACGATGCAAACTAGCAAACAAGTTTTTATGAATACCTTCTGGACTTAATGCAGAAGCAAGATGGAAAAAATACTAAGAATAATATGGAAAATACGAGAAAGTATCGACCGACATGATCAACTCCAAAAAGATCCTTAGCTTCAGGATTTAAGTAAATTCAAAAAAAAAGCTTAAAATTAAATAAATTGCAGGAAAAATGAACAAATTGCTAAAACATTATGTAACAGTTTATCCTACAAAAGAAAGTTGATCATATACCTGTCATTTGGTGTTCCAAGTGACTCTGAAATAGTTTCCATGATTCTTGTCCAGCATCCACATCATCCTATTTTTATTTCAATGGATCATATCAGTTGATAAGCATATAACAAATTTACATCAGCTAAACTTGTCATCTTCAGAGGAAAAAAAAGAATACTTATTACTTGAAGGAGCCATTATGCTTCTCTATTATATACTTGATACTTATTGCGCAACTCCTGCAAGAATAAAAAGCCCAAGACGTGACAAAGTCATAAAACTTGCACACACATGTAAGGTTCCTAAAGTTTAATAAGTTGGAGTAAGAATAACAACTATTGATATTAATAGAGGAAAAATCATTTATAAACTAACATGACCTAACAGAAACATAAATTTAAGCAAAACAAGTTCAAACTTTCAAGAATCATTGTTGTTGACAAATAAAGAGGTCTTGATCATTTAAGTAGTAAGTTATATATGAGTAAGTTAAGCTAGTCGAACATTGTTAAGATATGCACTAAACCGGTCACATAATGTAAACCCCTAGGTTTTTGGGGAGTTTAGGTTTTCTAGGGATTTCTAGGGAGTTTCATATGTGTTTTTTCCTTGATTGTAATCGCTTAAAAAAAGAGAAAGTTTGGGAGAGAAAAAAATCTAAAGAGAAAAAACCATAAGAAAAACTTGTTCAGGTTGAGGTTCACACACCGAGAACAAGTTCCTTCCCAAATTGTTGCTTACCCTAATGTTCATTTCAAAAATTTAGCAACAACATTGAGCAAACATCACTGATTCTTGAACTTTCAACATCTGGTCAATTTACAAGCAAGCGAGTAATTTATCTAAACAAAACTAGTTTTAAGTAAACCTGATTGACATCACAAAATAGAATTGGTAAACTACTAACATCAATTGCCTACTTTTAAAATCCAACGAATTTCTACGATTTTTTCACTCCAGTGATAACCATCACGAAGCTGAATGCAAATACACTCTTACTTTAAATCCTTTTGAGTCCAGCATAGCTAATTCTCTTCAAGTTTCCTTCGATCAATTGAACAGATCTTTTGTTTTTCAAATTAACTCGTATCATAACTAAATTGATGAACCAAAACTCCTCAAGACTCTCTCCTAAACACTCATAAACTCTTCCAAACTCTCTAGACTCTCTTACAATCCCTACAAATCCCATCCTAATGATTCATTAGGTGGGCTGACGGAAAGAACCAGGAAACCTATTCATTTATTCTGAGAGGTTTAAATACATTAAAATCCCTCAAACTCTCCCACAACTAAAAAAAAACTGACAGTTTAAAACACCTAAAAAACTTTAGAAGATAAAGAAACACTCACCTTTTAAAACTTCCTCTAGTAAATAGGTTTCTTGATTTTATCTAATTCAGTAAATAGATTACGAGTTGCAACAACAAGGAGATGTGAAGAGTCATAGGGTTTTTTACGACGATGATACCTAATCGAAGGAAAAGTAATTAAAGCAACTCTTAGGGATAAGAAAAACATGCAAATGCATAAAAACTTACTTAATATGCTCTGACTTCAACTCGGGAACTTCATTCAAGCACTGCAATGTAGAGTTTATGAAGCAGGTAGTTCCCAAATTAATCAGCCCATCATTGTACCGCTGTGAAACAGAAAATGAAAGAACGCTAAGACACCACAAAATAAAAACTAAAGAGCAATAAATGATTTATCTTGCTAGCTGCACCGGCACTAGCTTGAACTGCATTATTGTTTTTATAAGATATTCCAGTAGTCGGCTTTTGCACCAGTTTCTTCAATTGCTCTAATTGGTTTTTAGGGCTAATCAATTCCGTGTCTTGCTGACAAAGCTCTTCCCTCATACTTTTACACCGTGATCGAATATTTTTGATATTCTTTTAAAAGATTTAGATGGTTACTAATATCATTGGTCATATGTGAAACCGTTTTTAAAAGGGTTCTACTATCACTTGCTTTCTTCTTACCGTGTATAATAACCTTAAAATCCGGGTATTTTTTAGTGAAATATTTGCTTCTCCAGCTGAGATGATCAATTATATTATCATGTTTAAAATTCTGCACATTAAAAGGGAATTGTATTTAGACCTATAATACAATAATACATCATCAACAACAGCTTATAGCATCAACATCATCGACAACAACTTATAGCATCAACACCAAACTGCAAAACATACTCTTGAAGGACAACTCACTACATTCAACACAAACATCATATGCTATTAATTTGTACTTAGATATATTCCTAAGAATTAAATACAAATACAAACTTGATGCAACAAATTACAAATAAGTTCAGTTTTCCTCTCCGAATTCTAATCACGCACCATCCGTGTGACAAAATATTATTCGTGGTCTAATTGGCAACAATACAGATAAACAAGTTTTAATATAACAAATAAATTCAATTCTAATCAACAACTAGAATAATAACATGAAATTAAAACCTAATCAACAATTAAAATCAACAACAAAATAAGAATTAACATAAAATTCGATCCTAATCTACTCATATAATAGAGAAAAACTACTTACATAGGCCTCAAAAAAAATAATTATAATTATTTCTTATTAATTTTTTTTATTCAATGTGTTTTTAGAAAATAAAACACATTTGGATAATTAAGTTAATGGTAATACATCAAGTAATACATTAAAAAAATTACAAATGCATTATAAAAAAATTCCACAATTATTTTTTTAAAATAATTTTTGTAATACTTAATTAATAACACGTATACTATTATAATAAAAACTAGCTAATTGAATAAAAAATATATATATCAAATGGATATTAAGAATCATAAAAGCCATCAAGATAATTAAAGTCCAAGTAAAGATTTGGATAAATCATTGTTAAGTTATCTGGTGATGTACAAGCTGGTCCTGACATTGAAACTGCAAACCATTTGTATCTTTAAACTTGTGAATAGCTTGGAGTTACACATTTGCAGCTTATGTAATAAAATTTATCAGATAATTGGGTCATTCAATCTTACACAATTACACGAGCTTAGATACAATTACACGAGCTTAGATCGAATGGCTGATGATGTTTGCGTGGTGTATTTGGTAGATCACGTCTAAGGTTCTAGCTAACACACTTTATCGTATGTTGCAAGTGTTTTTTTTTTTTTTTTTTTTTTTTTTGCTGTTTAATCGATTAATTTTACTACTCAGAAAGACAAAACAACAACATTAGAACTCAAAAAGAGTCGGCCAAAGCAAAAACCATGCATAGCAATATAACATTTTTGTTCAGTAAAATTCCCAAGGGAAGTGGGATGTTAAAGGAAAAAACAACAACAAGAAAATGGAGATTCTTGGCATAGAAATACAGCAAACCTACTTAGGGCTTTAGCAACATAAATTTTGAAAACAAATCACACTTATGATTATTAATTATACGAGTTACAAACGATTTAAAACCAAAGTATTACAAGTAACTATAGGGGTACAAATCTTAAATGTTGTTGCTCAATCGCACAAGAATTCTCAACAGTTATAGATAATGCACAAAACTAGAAGATCAATATCAAAGCAAATGTGGAGGACTATAATCTACTAGGAAATCCCAATCCACACACGAGTACTCTAGAGCCGTTGGGTAATCATCCACAGCGGAACTTGCGTGGACTAATGGTGATGAAATGACCATTTCATCAATTTCAGAGTCATGAGAATCGACACTATTTTGGAAAATGTTCTGCTCACCACTGCTACCTTCAAAATTGTAGTTCGACTCTGAAGTTGTCGGAGTACTTGTATATGTAGGAGAAGAATTGATATTAGTAGTTTCGAAGGAACAGTTCTCAACTTTCATAGAAGGGAAAGTGAAGGAGGGAAAAGAATTGAGTTCTTTTCGGTTGTCAAAATCCTTTATCTCCTCTTTCACAACTTGATGGTAACTAGATGTTTGGAAGCTTATATATGTCTCTTGTGCTGATTTTTTCTCCCTTGGCTCTTGATTACTAATATGTAGGTTTGGCTCTTGCTTAATTGGAGAATGTTGCCCTGGTGATACTAAGTCCGATCCTTCAACGCAACTGTGTTGTCCTATATACGTCACGTTGAAGACAGACGAGTCTAGTTCGGATCGTTGAACTTGTTTCATTGCCGAACAACCTTGAGATTTTTGAAAAGTACAATTGTAATAACCTCTGCAAAAATATCAATGGTTTCTAGTTAGAGAAAAAGGAAAGGTATGGACGGACGATCATCATCTACATTTCTTTCATTCTTAAGCTACCTTATAGCTAGGGAAATCATACAGTATGGCACTACTATAGAGTACTAATACTAAGGATACTTGAAATGGGGGAAATTGGTAGTGTACACATACTAGTAGTAGTATCAAATTTCTCTAAGCTTTGATGCACACTTACTGATGTATATTAGAGAATATCAAATGGAGTACTAGTCAGGTACACATAGATACCGATCGATCTAGTAGCTTCGGTACATACAATCCCGGACAAAAACTCACTTAATTACTGATCAAACAAGGAAAAATGGGGTGCTAATAGAATGAAGTAAAATCTTTCTTTTGCTGATCACCTAGGGTACTTAGTACCAAGGATGTCTTTCTGTCCATATTTTCTCCAACTGTATCCATCATCTAGGGGTCCTTCGAGCCCTGTCTGCTCACAAACTCGCACCTTTTCCGTTCGTCTCACCAACTTTTTCCGACATCTAAAAATCAATATATTGCATACAGTAAGCTGCTAGATCAAATCCATAAAATTAAAGCAGAACACTTACCAAAATTAATTACTTGAAGTACCCAACCCTGTATCACCAAGACAAGTAGGTACATACCTCTTTCTTGAACCATCTCCAGAGAGATCCGATTCACAATCACTTATAGGGCTTCCGCTGACATGAACCGACGACTCCATAGCCGATTCATTCTCCAATTTGACTTGATCTAGCATCGATAGGGAAGTTTCAAAGGAAGACAAGATCCTTGTTATTAGCACTTTACAAAATGTAGATGAAGTAGGTTCAAGAGTAGTTTGGAGCTCCTTCACTAACTCTCTTGCTTGGATTATCTCATTCATAATCAAAGGCTTGTGATCTAACACAAGCATCACCTCATTCCTTTTCTCACTCATTTTATAACTTAAACACAAAACTATATAGATCCAAAGAAATCAACAAACAATAAAGAAAAAAGATGCAATATGCTTGAAGAATATTGCTGGATTCAACACCTAGAGTACTATCTCCTAATATATTGGAGCCTTGCTAGATTCAAAATGAACACAAATTTAAGGGTGTGTTTTCTACTTTTTTTTTGTGATGAGGATCACTCTCAAAGATCTTATAGCATAGGGTGTAAGTTTAGTGAATGATCAAGCTCAAGATGGATGAAATTCAACTTGAAAATATGAAATATGTTTGTCTTTTCGGATATTGACTTTATCATCTATCTAGTAACACTTTTGTTGAAACGGAGGAAGTATTATTTTTATTGATGAAAACGTTAACGTTTCGTCGACTTCCACCGTATAAACAGTCGTCTTTGATCGTCCCTACACCACATGCGGTCATCTAGTTATAATAAGGTTGATTATCCTAGCTAATCGTTTTGGCGATGTTTGATCGGTACATCATACATGCTAAAATTTTACTCTTTTATGTTCACGTTTCTGAGTCCAGCTGATATTCTATGCTCGTTTTACCTTGAAGTGAAACTAAAAAATAAAAATAATAAATAATGAAAGAAGTTGATAGAATTCATTATAACGGAAAGGGTTAAAGAAAACATCATCACATGCTTAAATTTGTGTTTGTATACCCCGTCTGCTTTATAAATATAGGATGGTTTTATCTGTAATTTGCATATGCAACAGACCTATCTTTATAAAACGGAGATAATAATAGAATGATGGTTAGTATTTTGTGTGATGAGTCCAAGGACGGAGCCACACTAAGTCTAGTGATGACAGTTGTTCACCCTAGAATTTTTAATTACCGTATTAGATTTGGAAAATTTAAGTATTCTTATATTTGTCCCCCATTAATTTTAGATATTATTTAAAGAACTTTGAATCATACTGTAAGATTTTATGTAAAATTTTTATTTATTCTGAAAACTACTAGTAATAGACTTGTATCGTATAAAACTCTACATAAATATTAGAAAAGTATCACAAATTATTAAATCCAATTATTAATTAAACATCTTACAACTTATCTGGTATCTTAATGACACCATTTGAAACAAAAAACAACAAAATTAAACCCCTAAATTTTTTTTGCAGCTTTCGGCTGCTTATTTTGATGCCGTTATTAATTTACCTACACATATGCCGTTACTATTTTGCCTATACATATTTATCCCCACAAACAGTATATCCTAACTCCGTCCCTGGATGAGTCTGATGACATTTTAGCAGCATTACATAGTTGTGTATAATATTTGTTCAGGCAGCTATGCTTTAGTGTGTTTATTTTGGGCTATGGAGTTATAATCTCAAGCATTTGATTCCATTCCTTCAATTGGAATTTGCAGTAACCAAAAGAATTTGGTTTAGTGAATAGAATATGAATAATTAAAATGTGGATTATTGGTTAATTATAATTATAAAATGTTAGGTATACGCTGTCGTACAGCTTTCAATTAATTGATTAGAACAAATTTGGCTATATTTTAGTGATTTTTTTTTGAACAAAAAAAAGATAAATTTCATTAAGGTAAATAAGT
>JAJJMC010033770.1:0-33920 GCA_023531435.1 Papaver californicum | reverse complement strand
TTTTTTTTCCTAGTCGAGCTTCAATCTGTTCTTCGCATATAAACAATATACTGAGATTCAACTGGGTTTTTTCCCTAGCCGAATCTTAGTTTGTTCACCGCATATAAAGAACATATTGAAGTTCGCTAGAAAAATAAAAAACATAGCTGAACCAAATCCAAGAAAAAAAATTCAAAAAAAAAAGTAAATAACAAGAAAAACAAAAAAGAAATTTAAAAAGAAATAAAAATAAAACTAGAAATAAAATTAAAAATAAAACAAAAACAAAAAATAAAATAAAATGAAATAAAATAAAATAAATAAAGATTAAAATTAAGATGAAGGTTAAGATTAAGATCAAAACTAAAATAAAAATAAAAATAATATAATATATAAAGGACATTTTAACTATTAGCAGAAATATATAAATAAGAGATTTTGGTTTTTATTTTTATTATGACCTAGGCTAAAAATTAGAAAACGTCCCTCAAAATTGGAATGATCCTTAGAAGATTATTTTAAAATGAGGCACAAGTTCGTCCTGAGGTAAAAATAATTGTTTGGCAAGGTTACACCCAGGCGGAGGTTAAAGTTAGGCCTCTATTAGGCCCGAGGTAGAAACAATTGTTGGGCGGGGTTCATACCGTTCCTGATACCAAGGTCAGTTTCAACTCGAGTCCCGGTGGGATTCAATTTTAAACCCCTCCCCTACACCAGGCTCATTTTCAAAATGTGTCTATATTTGACATATGCAATGATAGATGTTTAAAACGTTAGAAATGCAAAGCTATATAGCTATCATTGGGACGTGGTAAAATATTTAATATAGCCAGCGTCCAGGCGGAGGTTAAAATTAGGCCTCTATTAGTTTGAGGAAGAAACAATTGTAGGGTGGGGTTTACACCCCTCGTGATGCCAGGTTAGTTTTAAATTAAGTGTAGGTGGAATTCGATTTTAAACCCTTCCTGCATGAGGCTCATTTTTAAAAGTGCGTCAGTATTTGACACATGTTAAATAGGGTTTGTCTTTAACATATGCTAAAGTTGACAAAATATTTTAACAGTTCTACAATCTATTCTACTTCCTCTGTTTTAGAAAAAATTATTATCATTTTTTTAATTTGACCTATTTTATCAAATAAAGTTAGATCTTTTTTCTTCGGTTTTGTTATTTTTATAACTTAATAAAATTAAGACTAAAAAAAATTATTTGGGCATATAATATTACTCAGTGAAGTTAGGAATAAACTTTTTTATTTTACCCAATTATCATATTTTACTATTGGCGGGAACCGATAGTAGCAGGGAGGGAACCAAAATTAATAAGATAAAATAGCGATATATAAAGGATAAATAAATCTGGACCATCAGATGATGATTTTGGTACTCACTGTTAATTCTAGTCCCAACCCATAGCAGTCGTCCTATTCTCATATATACATTAAAGGAGATTAAAAATTATTATGGGGCATACGAACAATTTATAATGTAGTTATATTCAAAATCATATTATGATAACTTATTTACTCATTTTTCTACACTCCAACAAAATAACCATGGAGATATAAAGTAATTTTACATTTTTACAAAACAAAAGCATTTGATACGTCATGCAACGGCTGAGATATATGATATATCCATTGTTCTTAATGACGGCTAGTATTTTCCATCCCCTCCTTGTTTTAATATAATATGATCCGACGGTTTGTGCGCATTGCTCCACTCACGATTCCGTTTAATTAAATTTATAAATTTTCTTTAATTACTAACACTTTTGTTTTCTTCTGGTAATCTTCCTCAGTTGGCTTTTTAATACGATCGTGTGTGGGGTTTAATTTTATCCAATTCAATTCGTTTGATTCCAATGTTAGGCTTTACTTGATGGGTCTTCTCAATAGGATTCTAAATCAAACTGTTCAACTTCCCATTATTTTACTTATTTCCTGTTAAAAGAATAATAATCTGAAACTATGAAGTTTACTATCGGTTCAATCAGGAATCTGGGTAGTTGTATCTCACTCAGTCTCCCATTATTTTACTTATTTCCTGTTAAAAAAATAATAATCTAAAACTATAAAGTTTACTATTGGTTCAATCAGGAAACTAGGTAGTTGTCTTTCGCTCACAATCTCCGTTTCTGATCAAAGTAAGAAAAATCCTCAATTTTGTTTCCTCTGAGTTTCTGAATTGATTGGTTTTGGAGGGATGAACCAACATCAAAAGAACATGCTTGTATAAATTCAGTACGGGACTCTTCCCCAGTTGGACAACTCTAAGTAATTTTTCTCAGTTCGCTCTTTCTTCTTGAAACCCTAGATTGATAATATATCACGTCCAACTAAACCACCTGCTTAGAGTCTATACTAAGATACATCAAAGAAAAATAGATCATCTATTAATGATTCCTAATTATATAAATAGCCCATATGATTTCATAATATAATCAAGGACGAACCCCTCTCTAAAATTATATAAATAAGATCCTCTCAATGTGATACAAAGAGATTCACAAACATCACTGATCGCTAAAGCTTTAAGCTATGAAAACGAATATCTTCACTACAACATCTCACTTGATAACTGAAAATAAAGTGGAAACAAGTGAGCACATCATCCAAAAAGGGTGCTCAGTGGGAATATACAGCTTTCAAGTAGTTACTAACATGATTCACAATTCTAAAAGGTAATTAATTAAAGTACAACAATAGAAGAAAACAATTAACACCTTTAACGCGCAACACTCAACAAAACATCGTAAATATAACATTCATGAAAGAAATGTTATCATAACCTTACCTCCACATATACTACATCACATACTACAATTTGTATGAAAGAATGCTAGAACAACTAAAAATATATTACATAACCTCTTCATACTCAATGGAGAAACCGACGCTTGAACAACCCAAATCAATAATAATAACACCATCCACATAGAGTGCCCATACAAACCATGATTCTGGATATTACCATCAAGATTAAATAGTTAGAAAATCAAGCATAATAGCACACGAATAGATCCCCCAAAAAGTACAGTAGTATATATAATATTCAATCGGCTTTCCCCGGTTTACTAATTCAAGCATTTTTTTCTTCCCTATTATCTTAATAAAGTAAATAATATTCAACCGGCTTATCCCAGCCAATATTCAAGCAGCTTATCCTACCCTACTCAACTTAGGAAAGAGTTGTAGAAAAAACCCAGACACTCTTTATGGAGAAACCACATAACGCATACCATACTCGCAGATAAAAAGAAACTCAATAATTCCAAGAATGTCATAAGAGTTTCTACCTCAAAAGATGTCGGTCCACGCATACCTTTTATTCTTCGGTCCGCTAACTTATTGCGATACCACTTGTCATTAGAGTTGACGGACTGTTAATTATATAAAAGTTCCAAGAATATGAAACACACTGTACTATGAAAATACTACTGCACAATAACATTTGCCTGACTCAGTTTGAAATTTAAATAACCATCCTAAATATGTTGCATACCTCACTGAAATATATGTCCGAAGTCGCTTATTTAATTAAGTTAACAAATTGAAATGGTCGACCAGATTCTTCTTTTTTTTATTTTTATTATTTATTTTTATTTTTATTATTTATATAATATATAATTTCAGGTTTTTTCCTCTTATGTGGTTAAAAATTGAATAATGTTTAAATTGTAAAACTTTTGATCCCGTCTAGAGACGATAAAAACCAATAAAAATTTAGGGGATAAAATGTAAAATAATAGAAAAATATTTTGTCCTCTTCTCACTAAAAATAGATCAATAGTAGATTATTGAAGGAAATTTAGATGAATAGAAAATCAGATGCTTTTGTCCGCTTCACACTATAAAACCCTACTTGTCATTTTCTCTCTTTCTTTACCACCTCCTCCCCTTTCCTCCTTTCATTCATTCTTCTTCGTTCTTCTTGTTGATTTCTTTTCCTACTATTTTTTTATATCCCAGGTGAAAGTTTAAGCATAAATTTGTGGATTTGCATTTTAAGGTATATTAGTTCGAACCATACGATTATGTGGTTTCAAAAAAGGGTTTCTAATTGAATTTGGTTTTTGGATGTTCAACAGATTTTTGATGGTGAAGGTTAATATCTCTTCATTTCATCTCTTATCTCATAAATATTTACAAACATATTGTATTTACATACAAAACCCAGTAAAAGGTTAGAAGAAGAAACCATCTGTAGGTTCTAATTAAATGTTGTATTTGATTGCCATGGGGAAAGGTCTCAATAGAATCGGTGTCCACGATATACGATTATCCACTAATTCTTACCATAAAAGGCAACATAAAAATGAATACAACAAACTTGGTGGATAAAACACATATTTATCCACCGATTCTTACTTACTGGAGAATATTCAAAAAATGATTACAACACAATCAATGGATAAGACACATGATTATCCAGCGATTCTAACTTACTGAGAAAACTAAAAAAAAATGAATACAACCAGAATCGGTGGATCTTACCTTCCGTCTCTGGTTGTCTCGCAATACCTTCTACGGCTTGTCCCGCATGTGTTTTATCCACCGATTCTTACCTGAGAAAAAAAAAATGAATATAAAGAATCGGTGGATAAGATACATATTTGTCCACCGATTCAGGTTAGGCTAATTATTTACGAAGAATATCAACCGAAATCGACATATAAACATATGTCTTATCCACTGATTTGCATGCATGTCTTTTATGTCCATGAAGAACATAACCAGAATTGGTGGATGCGACAGATCTACATCAACCGATTCTGGTTAGTTTTCAGAATTTTGATTCAGAAAAAATAACTTTTGAACATATAAATGAATGGAAATGTTATTTACAGAACGGGTTTAACTAAAAGGGTTGGGAGATCTGGGTAGATTGAGAAAAGGTTATATTAGGGTTTTTAGGATTGAGAAAGTTTAGATGGAAATAGAAATTTGTTTTTTGTTTTAGGATTTTTAATGATCCTTTAATTGGGGGATACCCCCAAAAATTGGGGGATACCATGTAAAACAAAATAGGATCGTTTTGAAGTATTTTCAAAAAACTCTTATCCATGATATTTTCATAATCCATAATTTACCCTTGGTTAATTAATAGTTATTTAGTTATCTTAGTTAAAACTTAAGATTATAATTATAGTTAGTGTGTTATGTTATTATAGAGAAATAGGTAGAAGAGGAGGAGAATAATAAGAGGTTTTTTAGAAAAAGTGAGATGTGGGAAGAGTTTATAGAAATGAGTGAATCTAGTTAGGAGTTTGAGGTTGGGGAACCTTCATCTCAACAAAGAGAAGGGTTTTACGTTGCATTTGATAATGATTCTCAATTACAAGATTTTGTAGATAATCAAAATTTTATCTATGAGAAAACCCAAAATCATGAGCACGAAGGTTCAAGTGAAGAACCAACCATTGAAAATGAAGAATGTGGAGATTCAAATGCTCCAAACACTCATTTATAGGTCCAAATTAGTTAGAAAGTGATTTCTAATGTTCAAATCGCTATGGATGTGCAGTGGAAAAGCTAGATGTCGGTGTGGTATTCAAACATTATACAATGCAGACAGCAAGTACTCCCTCAAAGAATGTGGTTGGATATTCTGTCGGTATGGTATGAATACTTTGTACCATATTGACTGACCCCAAAAACATATCAAAGTTTTTGGGGAAGACAAGCATGCCAGTCGGCACAGTCAACTAGATCTTTACTATGTTGACTGAGTCCAATAATATACCCCAAAAGGGTTATTCTTGGATTCACAGTCGGCATAATGAGATCAAAAAATATCTATGCCGACTAGTTTTAAAAAATATCCAGTATTTTTGTTACCTTAGTCGACATTGAAGATGTCTATGTATACAGTGCCGACTAATACCTTTTAAAAATATAAGCCATCTGAATATTTATCAGTCGACATTGTTGTTTAGTTATCGAGCATGCCGACTGAGTAGAAAAAATAGTAAAGTCACTTTCGTTGTAAGTCTTCATTGAATGTAACTCGACCAAAGTAAATAAGTTATAAATTGTTCAAAGTAAACATAAATCATTCCCTCCTAGCCTTCTTTGACACCCGATTCTTCTTCTTTTCCCCGAACATCTCCCTCGCACCAAAATTCTCAAAGTTCTTTAGTTTCTTATCGACCTCGTGTATTTCTTTCGTGGTCAACGTCACTCCTTCATCAACTTTGCAACTAAAGAATTTCGAAATGCCACCGATACGCCTCTGTTATTTTTCATATTCATACATACAACATATAGTTATTATACTTACGTAACAACAAAACATATCATTGTTATTTGAATAAGAATACATAGTACAAACAAAAAATCATAATAAAAGCATAAACATATGTACCACGATGGAAAAAAAGCTTTGTGATAGAATTTGGAGATTAATAAGAACTTGGGGTAGAAGCTGGAGCATGGGTTAGCTTCTTTTTTTACTGGGGAGGGACTTGAACATTTGTCGGACGTACCACGTAGCCATGACCCTATTTTCTGTACTCCGTGATGTACAGTTCATCGGCTTCACCATTGACAGCAACAACCCAATCATTGGAATTTACCTAACATTTATCGAACTTTTCCCTCCAACGTAAAGAGAGTGATATATGGGCGTAATTTACGACAGTTGTTTTCGAGGTCGACGTACACTCTTTCCATTTATGATGGAAAATATGGTAATGCACATAAAAAACCTTATTAGTTTTTTTGTACCCTAGCCGCATCATTTGAGGAAAGTACAAAATAATAGAAAGACATATATCTACATGTGGAGCACATATCTACATGTGGAGTTGCATATTATCTACATGTGGAGCCTCCTTGTAGTTCCAAAGAAGAAAACTACGGAACCTCGTATATCCTTAACTGAAAGCTTAATAACAATGCCAAAATAAAGATATCACAGTGGAGTTCAGTCCTTCTGACACAAGTAGACAACTTATGATCCGACCGTAAAAAAACAATAAAATATAAAATCACTTTAAAAAATTTCACCTGTCTTTAATAATATTAATGTTGTGAACACCTCATACTTTTGCAAGATGGATAATACACTGGCTGACGATGCTTATTGAACCATTTTGCACAACGTATCCCATAATTGTAAATGAACTCATGGATGTAACCGTCTATTTTATATGTAAACAACCAAATAAGAATACTATAGACACACTGCAGAATATCCAACAAGCACGCCAGCTTCAAATCAAGCCTAAGTAACCACACCACCATCACCTCTAGTAGCAATACATTCACCCCCAACAAGAGCAGGTCATCCACTATCATCGGAGATACCACGACAAACACCAAAAACCACCCATAACACCAACAAATACAGAACCACCAACTTCACCATCAAACTACCACCACCAACAACGATAATAAAAATATCACCAACCACCAATACCTGAATTAAGCCAACCTCTACTTAAAACATTCCATCCACTACAACAAACCCCTAGTAGGATTCAAAAATCTCAACCAACTTCTGCCTGCACCACCACCACCAAATCTACAATTAATCAAGCATAAAAGGCAATATATCATTTAAGGAAAACGATAGAAACATAATCTATAATAGATAAGAAAAAAGTTGTAACCAAAACCCTAGTGAACAAAACAAATTTGTTCATAAAAAGTGAAAAAAACCCAAATCTAGAGAAAGAAAGTTATAACTAACCTCAAGTCTAGACTTGATATTACTAACATCCACAAAACATAAGATCTGGTCGAATGATATTCTGACAAACTGAAGATTTTCCAAAAATTCTTCAATAAAGTTCAACCTGAGTACCAAATAAGGAGATTAAAGATGAACAAATAACAAAAAAATATAAAAAAATTGATCATAAAACCTAAGGGCACCGCATTAAAAAAAATTAGGGCAAAACAATATCTTTCGTAAAATTTCAAAAAACAAAAACAAAATCCTAAATCTGTCTTCAACTGAAAAGTAAGGGTTATTTTGAATAACCTTTTGGAGATATATAGACTAAAGTATCATGGTTTTTTAACTCACTACATCGTGAATATACAAACTGTTAACGAGTACAACAACAATCAACTACCAGACGGTGGTTTGTTTCGGATTTCAGGAACAAAATCGATTTTCTAAGGGTTACAAAAATTTCAAGTTAGATCGACATTTCTGGTATACGAATTTGAAATAAAGGTTTTGATTTGAGGATTTTCAAAAGACGTAAAGGTTTTGATTTGAAAAAAATCAGTAAAAGGTTAAAGATTTCTGAAATCTTCTAGATTCACAGAGAGGCGTTTCTCGGAGAGAGAAAAAAAGAGTTATGTTTTTAGAACTATTAGTATGTGAAAATTTGAGAGGGAAAATTAGGCGGAAACCAAATTCAAGATTTGTAAAATGGTTTTTTATTTAATAAATATCAGAAAACTCCAAAAAACATATTCATTCTTAAAAACCATTGAAATAATTTAATTTACAAAAGTGTCAGAATTTGCAACGCATATAAACGTTGGAAAACGTTGCTTATATTTTGAGATAATTATGAATTAAAGCAACGTAACGATATTTCTGTTGCACATTCTGCAACGTCTATATGCGTTGCACATTGAAAAATTCAAATGTTGCAAAATAGTCCATATGTTGTAGTGTTAGGCCGTCGTTCGAGGCGTGATCGTTTAGAAATTATTTGGGAAAGAAGTGGCAAGATTGTAAGTCAAAGAAAAAACCGCACGTAAAGAGGACGTCGAGGGTCTACATGAGTAAGTCAAAGGAGCATGATTGCCCGTTTAAGATTATATTGCATAGACTAAATGGTGTATATAAGCTTTCTAAACTGAATAATGGTTGTCATAATCATGATGATCCGTAATCTCTTATTGGACGCTCTCCATAAAATAAAATGAACTTGTTTATACTAGTACATTGCATAAAATGAAACTCTCTTTATTTCCTAGTACGAGATTCAATTATCGATACTGCTTCGAAATGACTAAACGGTTTGCCTCTCCATTTGATATATTCCTCTTGCAATGGATGCGTGTCCCATTTATGTTTAGCTAGAATCTCGTTGTACTTGTAGCACAATTTTCTAACTGCTATTGTGCGAGAAGAAACATACTCATCCCCATAAAATACAAGTGGTTTTATGTACTTACCGTCTCACTTGGGCATGAAAGGACCGTATTAACAAGATTCTAGAAAAGACTTTGTCTTCCGAAAGATCCAACATAATATAAAAATTTCTAACCCATTCAGTCTCTCTCTTAACATCTGGTCGGTTGTCAGCCAAGCAAAATTATTTCAAGTTCTTACTTCACAAATATGGATTAAAGTACAGTAGTAAGAACAAGTTCGTTCCTCAGGGAGATATGGTTGTTAACTATTTTTGATTACTCATATAAATAGGGGGATTTCGATTTATGATTTAAGATAAATTAAATTAATAAAAATAATTAAAGTTGTAAATAATATGACGAGAGTAGTGGTTAAAGAGTTCATCTTCCGTCTTCAGACATTGTATCAATCAAACTCATTTTTTAATATTTTTTTTCTCAATATCAATAATCCTAAAGTATTCTATCGCAGGTCTACTCCGGCTAGACTCCTTTTATCATCAAAGGCGCAAGAGCCACTCTTTGAATCTTTTTCACTAGATAACTTGACGCAAGAGCCACTCAAGTTTAACCCAATGAAAGTAATAGTCTTTGTGAGTTGAGGTTATTCTAAGCAATCCGGCGCAAGAGCCACTCGGATTTAACCTAGGTCAAGCTTCTACACATAATTGCAAGGTAACATCTCGTCGTTAGAAATTATGTTGTGCTACTTGTAAACAAGGGTCTTTCGACAATTCCGGATCTCAAACCCTAGTTTAGCTATAGATATAGTATATGGTTATTTAATTCGCGACTCAAACAAACAAATACTCAATCATACATAGCGTTATTAATAGTAGAACATGAACGATATTAAAAGGATTATAAAAATTAAGAATGAATAATTCTAATTAATAACATGCCCTAAACTTCGGACTAAATTTTAGTCAATAAAAAAAAATTAGTTATTTATAGTTATACTAAAAACTATGGGTATTTTTTAAAAAAAGAATAAATCAAGCAAACCGAATATATAAAAGATAGCTCCACCGTAACCTTTAGCTCTTCGCGAAGACCACAGCCTCCTCCGCATGCTTTTTCTCTGCCTCGGTATCTCTATATCCAAAGTTGTGTACGTGAGAGGTTATATGTGTGAAGTTATTCACGACCCTTCTATTTATAAAGAGGTTATGACTGCCTCTTTAGAGTTTTAAACTCAATAGGACTCTGTAATCCTTATCCCACCACCGACCACTCTAAACTTTCAGCTGAAAATCTCGTACACGAGCTATACACGGAGTACAACTGCTTAATTATATCACACACGCTGCCATGTCAACTGTTTCTTATCTTTTCTCCCTTCAAAATCCTGTCTTTGTATCTAACTGAAACTCTTCTCTCTAACTCCAGCAATAGCACCATCTCTGCCTCACCCGAACCTTGCCAAACTCGACAGACTTGGCTTCCATTGCCTCGAACTCTCACAGAAACAAGCTTCAACGATCACTTCCTAACTGTTTCCAACAACCTCCAACTGATACTCCAACCATTAACAGCCATTAACTCGAACCCATAATTCAATCCACCACTGCCATCTCAAAACGATGATCAATTCTCCTTTACTTCTATTGTCTCGATCCACTTCAGTTATTCATTCTTCATCTCGAATTCAAGATCTAATGGCAGCAGCGAACTAAATCTTCTTAACTCTCGGTTCTTCCAATCTCGACCACATATCCAACTATTCTTCATCATCATATGATCATTAATATTAGCCATACATCTCATATGAGTAAACATGACTAGGATTGCCATGTCATATAATCACATGGGAATCACATGGGAGTCTATTGTATATGTGTCATCCATATTTGTATATAAAAGTGTATTTTGTAAAGTCAATAATGATAAGAAATAAGATTCATTCCTCTATTTCATTTTGGTATCAGAGCAAGAAAGTTTCTTGGGAAAATTCTAGAAACAATAAATTTCTTCATTGATTAGCTAAATTCTCATAGATCTAATTCTGAAAATCATCAAGTTTACTCTTCTTGAAAAACAATCAACATCAAAAATCGAGGTATCAGTAATCTTTACTCAGAAAACGCATGGTAGACAAATTTGATTGAAGCAGCATCCAATGAATTTTTCTTCTTCAGAGAAATTAATGGATTGTCAGTATTGATTCAAGAGAAAGCAGAAATAAATTGAAGGAATAGTCTTGATTGACATCCAAATCGAGATAGTAGATGACGCGTGGATGAAAGAATCTCGAGTGGATCAGTATTCAATGGATTTTTCTTCAAAGGATAAATGCAAGATCTAAATAGTACCAGTGTCCAATGGACTTTTCATGGAAACTAACAGTCAATTGAAAGCAATTAATGGTATGGCAGACAAAATATGAGCAACGATAAATGTTCTGATTTCTTGATTAAAGAAGAAACGTAAAGAAACGAAAAGAAACGTACGTATCATCTCTTGAGTCAATGCAACTTTCTCTCTTCTCAAACGCATGCCTGACATTACTGTGTGAAATCATTATACTTCTTGGAACTCGTAGTTCTTTATAGAAAAGAGAAGAACATTGAAAATCAACGCATGCTTCCGAAAAATCAGTAAAGAGAGAGTGGCAGACAAAGTCAGTGAAGGCATTAATGAATTAGCATTTTTCAAGATGAATTAACTTCATCAAACTTCGAGAGATATCTACCAGTATATAGCAAAGACAAAGCAACAGAGGTATTCTTTTACATTTTCTCTGTTAAAATTTTACAAATCTCTCAGTATTTTCTTCAACTGATCAAGTGGTTACAAACTTAGATTTCTGTTTTTCTATTATTAAGAGGATGAAATCCAAATCTTGATAATCTTTAACCAGAAATCTTGTTTGTAGTAAAACTGATCATCTTTGACTCTCATCTAAAGATCTATGATCTACCTCTTCTTCATATTTTCTCAACAATTTCATGATTGAAACATTTTACACAATGGAAAATCCAACTTCATCATCCATCTCCAAAATACCTTTGAGTCAACTTACAAGCTTTGTAAAACTCAATCTGACAGAAACAAATTACAATACATGGAAAAATCTGATGTTACTAGTGATTCAAAAGTTCAAAATACAAAAATTATTAGATGGATCTGACATCTGTCCTCCTCAGTTTTCGAGTCCACGAAATCAGCAAAACGGGATTGAAAATCCCCTGTACACAGACTGGGTAGATGAAGATTCTACTATAACTATGTGGATTCACTCGTCTATTTCAGAGTCTGTAATTCCTTATTTCTCAACATCAAAGTCTTCTGCTGAACTATGGAAAAATATAGAGGACAGATTTGGAAAGTATCATCCACTCACTCAATACAGTTGAGAACCAAACTTCTCTCAATCAAACAAGGTAAAAAGTATGCTTCCTCATTAATCAGTGAAATTAAATCTTTAACTGACCAATTAGCTGCAGCTGGAGAAATTGTGTCAGACAAGGAATTAGTAATAATCACATTAAAGGCGTTGAATGAGGAATATGTACCATTCGCAACTTCAATGAGACACAGAAATCCACCAGTGACCTGTATCGAGTTACATAATAACCTCATCAGTGAGGAATCTGTTATCCAAGAAAGACAACAAGATCAACAGGAAGAGCAGTCTGCCAAGGCTTTTTACACCAATATTGGACGTGGATATTCAAGAAATGCTTACTCAAACACAAGAGGGCACTCAAGAAACTATAATCTTGGACAATACAGCAGTTCCAGATACTCAAATCCATCTTTCTCACAAAGACCTAACTATGGCAGGGGAAACTCGTCAGGGTACAGAGTTATCTGTCAACTGTGTAATCTTCCCGGTCACACTGCTCCAGCATGTACTCAGAGACCAACATATAACTATCAAGGCAGACAACCTCCTACCAATCTAAAAGCTATGCTAGCAACATCATATAATTACAATGAAGAAGACTGGATTGCTGACAGTGGAGCAAATCAGCACATTGCAACCAACAAAAAGTACTTACAAAACATAACAAACTACAAGGGATATGAATCTATTCAGACAGCAAATGGGACAGGTATGCAAATTACTCATTATGGTAGTTCAAAGAAGTTAGCTAATTCATACTTATTTGGTCTTAATAACATCTTGGTAGTGCCTGAAGTATCTCATAATCTTCTATCAGTTCATAAGTTTACCACTGATAACAAGGTATCGTTAACTCTTGATTCAAATGGTTTCACTGTTAAGGATCAAACATCTGGGAAGACACTTTTCCGAGGTGCACATAGAGATGGTCTGTATCTGATAACTTTTGGAGGGACTTCAACTTCTTCTGTAGCTCTATCATCAACAATAAGTGACAATCTATTACTACATCGCAGATTCGGTCATCCTTCATTTCAAACCATGCAGACGATATGCAACAATCTCCATATATCCAGTTCATTATCAAAACCACTTCATTGTATTGACTGTAAGCTTTGTAGAGCTAAGAAACCCCCTTTTCAATTATCAACATCTGTAGCCATCAAACCATTAGAATTACTGCATATTGATCTCTGGGGACCCTGTCATGTATCTTCTACCTCTGGGTGCAGATATTATGCAAATGTTATAGATGAATACATTAAATACTGTTGGTTGCTTTCTTTGAATAATAAATCTGAATTCAAAAGTGCTTTTGTCTCTTTAGTCACTAAGCTGGAAAATCTTTTCACTACAAATGTTACTATCATAAGGACTGACAATGGTGGAGAATTCCTAAACAACTTCTTACTGGACTTCTGTACTATCAAGGGAATAACACACCACCTAACATGTCGACACACTCCTGAACAGAATGGAGTTGCAGAGGTAAAACATAAACACTTACTAGAAATAACAAGAATTTTCTGTGTCAATCTTCTGTACCTTTCTGTTACTGGTTAGATGCTATTCATACTGCAAACTACATCATAAATCGTCTACCAACAAAATCCATAAGCTATCAGTCCCATATGAACTGTTGTTTGGAAAACTCCTGAATATCAACTTTTCAAAGTCTTTGGATGCTCATGTTTTCCCTGGTTGAAGCCATACACCACTAACAAACTGGAACAGAGAAGCAAGCACTGCATCTTTATTGGATACAGTTCAAATCAGAAAGGGTATCGATGTCTGGATCCAGTAACTGGTACAGTGTATGTATCACGCCATGTTTCCTTTGATGAGAATACTTTCCCATATTCAGTTCTTACAGGAAGTGCACAAAATCAATTAGTATCATCTTCTTCACCAACAATCTTGCCAACTAAGCCATATACTGTTCCAGCTAATCACAACAATCATACAATGCAGACAAGAGAAAACACAGGGAACAGTAAACCCAAAACATATTTTTCAACAAAATATCCACTAAGAGCAGCCTTTCTGAGTACAACTGGACCAATTCAATCTTGCATCAGCAAAGCTCACAGAGAAAAGGTCTGGCAAGTAGCTACTAATGATGAGTTTCAAGCACTTAGGAATGCAGGGACATGGACTCTTGTTGACAACCCAGGCCTAGATAATATGGTGGGATGCAAGTGGGTTTTTCGTGTTAAGTATAATCCAGATGGATCTATAGCTAGACACAAAGCCCGGTTAGTAGCAAAGGGTTATCATCAACAACCAGGCCTGGATTATGAAGAAACTTTCAGCCCAGTGGCGAAACCAACAACAATAAGGGTCATACTAGCTCTGGTAGTTCAAAACAATTGGAACATTCATCAATTAGATGTGTCAAATGCTTTTCTTCATGGGGAGCTCAAAGAAGAAGTCTACATGACTCAACCACCGGGCTATGTAGACAAAGAAAGGCCCAATGCAGTTTGTCTACTACACAAAGCTCTATGTGGGCTCAAGCAAGCACCAAGGGCCTGGTATGAGAAGTTAAGCACAAGTCTACTAGAATTGAAATTCATCCAATCAACAACAGACTCAAGCCTATTTTTCTTCCAAAAGGACTCTATCATAACAATAGCTCTAGTATATGTGGATGATATTATGTTAGCAGGAAGTTCTGAAGCCCATTTAACAGACATCATCAAGGCCCTACAAGATAAATTTCCAATAAAAGATATGGGTACTCTACATTATTTCCTGGGCCTGGAAGTAACAGTAACAAATGGATCAATCAAAATTGGACAGGAAAAATATGTAACTGATTTGTTCCTCAAAACAAAAATGGAGGGCTGTAAACCAATACAAACACCGATGGCAGCGTCAATGAAACTTAGTAAGGCATCATGAGAGTTATTAGAAGATCCAACTTCATATAGAGCATTAGTAGGAACACTCCAGTATGTAACTTGGACAAGACCGGATGTTTCTTATGCAGTGAATCAAGTATGTCAATTCATGCATGAACCAAGATCCCAACACATGGAAGCAGCGAAAAGAATACTGAGATACTTGAAGGGTACAATACATTACAAAATGGTCTTTACCAAGGGATTAACAACTCTCACAGCATACTCTGACGCTGACTGGGCAGGATCGGTAGATGATCGTCGATCAACAGGAGGTTACGGTATCTATCTAGGTTCTAATCTCGTATCATGGTCATCGAAAAAGCAAACTACAGTTGCACGATCCAGCACCGAAGCAGAATACAGAACTTTAGCACATACGGCTGCGGAAGTAGTTTGGCTTTGTTATTTGTTACAAGATTTGAAAATCAACCTCAAAGGGACACCAAAAATAATTTGTGACAACATTAGCTCCATTAGCTTAGCTTCAAACCCAGTGATGCACTCACGTATGAAGCATGTCCACATTGATTATCATTTCATCCGGGAACTAGTTCAAAAAAAGGCGATAACGGTCCACTATGTAAATATACTACAACAAGTAGCGGACATCTTTACAAAATCTCTACCTGCAGTGAGGTTTGTGGCTCTACGAAACAAGCTTAAACTTGCTTAGGCAACTTTGCGCTTGAGGGATGATATTAGCTATACAACTCATATGAGTAAACATGACTAGGATTGCCATGTTACACAATCACATGGAAATTACATGGGAGTCTATTGTATATGTGTCATCCATATTTGTATATAAAAGAGTATTTTGTAAAGTCAATAATAATAAGAAATCAGATTTCATTCCTCTGCTCATTACTTGACACTTGGTGATGTCCTGATCAATACTTGCAAGCAAAGCCCGCGCCTCCTCTAAAGAATCATGAACAGTTGCATAGGTTCTTGTCAACACGTGATCCATCGCCTTGTTACGACGACGAGCCATCATGTAAGTCTGTTATCGCTCCATCCATGTGATGTGGAGTTGCTCCCTCGAGGTAAAACAATGACTCAGGATATAATCAACCTTCGCCCGGACGGCCTTCAAACAATCAATCTTCTTAGCAGGATCACCTCTGATGACCGTGTCCGGTACATCTAAACATTACCGCGTATCCACTGAATTGACGGGCCATATCATGAATAGAGGAGGTTTGAGTGGCTAAGGATAAGACAATGAGGAAAGGATGAATGAGTAATGAGAACATGGCTATGCTTTTATATAAACGTGCATGCCAGCCGCCAATTAACGGAAATGCTAGTTTTCCCGAAGATTTTTCCCCGAAAATTCTCCCGACTGAAATAAAAAGGATGACCCACCTTTATCTTTTACCATCCCAATGATAGAGAGTTTGGATAAGGACCATTAGATTCCCTATTCGGGAAAAATTCGGAAGAAGAATCGGGAAAACTTGCATTTCCCGCCAATTAATGATACTATTGAATGGTACCCTAATCGTGGGGAAGAATAATTTGAAATAAGTATTTGGGAGCTCAAGCACGAATAACGAAGGAGCATAAAGAAAAACGAGAAGGAAAATGATTGTTGACAAAGCGATAGCCTCGACGAACAATTAAGGTTTTTTGAATTTAATATAGATACCCAAAATGAATAAGAGTAAAATAGTGAAAAATCAAGAATTGGTGGAACGACAGAAGAGGAAGTGCCGCACGGAAGCATCGGCTTCGTGAAAGAAGACATGGTTGAGGATGGTCGGATGCTAATAGCCGCAGTCTCAAGGGAAGGATGGCCCCTTGCGAAGAAAAGGATACCCACCAAAGGAGGTATTCGGGGGTACTTGTGTATGGGTGATAACGGAACTTGGAAGGGAAGTTATCAAAGTACAGGTGTACGACATCTAGAGAGCAGTCTTCCTGTAAAAGGTATCTATTCAGAGAATGTTATAACATATTTATATTTTGGGAATCCAAAATGATATTTCACTACTTTCACCATCACCACTCAAGTACACATGTTACAAGAGTACTGATTCGGGGCTGTTTAGCCAGGACTCAGCGCTGACCAAAACAGTTTCCCGTTCCCTGATGAAGTTAAGTGGTGAGTAGAATGGTAAAATGAGAGTGATACAGCACCTCCGGGAATCGGAATACTGTGTACTATGTTTTGGGATCATAGCCTGTACCCTATACCATTTCTGGGTATAACAATCAGAAGGTTTACAAAGCATTCATCAGAAGTTTACGTGAATGTTGGAAGTCATGAAAGCAAAGCGATATCAAATGGTAAAGGGATCGGTCGATAGCACTAACATCTTGGGTATATGAGGCACTGATTGTTGGCTACTGTGAAAAGGGCGATTTAGCAAGGGCTTATCAACTTTATAATGAACTGGCTAAAGAAGAACTTAATACTAGTTCTAAAACATTGGACCTGTGGAAGAGAACATCTAATGCCATTTCAAAATGAGTTGCTTCATAACTGAAAGAGTTGTACCACGCGTATCACTCTTTTTGTTAGAACCATGGAAGTCCTGTTGGAACACCAAAATGATAGAATGAGACTGCAAAGTAGAAACTAGAGTTATGTACAAAGTTTGTAACTTGAGATGACAACTGAATTATCACTCACTCAGATGTACAGAAATGAGCAAATCCAATTCCACATTCAATTTAGAAATTCTGAAGGAGCTAAAAAGTAACATTACTGGTCAAATACACATGGACAATGAAACAATTCTTCATGTTTTCTACAGACTGAAAAGACACAATGCAAAGGGAGTCCAGTTTCCCATCTTTCTGTTCCAGGGGTCCCAAATTCTTGGTTGTTAATTCTGTTGGGAGTTGAGCTCCATATTTTGATGGTTCAGACATCCTACAATACCATTGAAGTTCTGCCAATTAGAAAAACAAACAAAAATTAGAATTCCAAAATCCTGGATAAGACTTTAATACAAAAGATGGTAAAATATACCAGTTAGTATGTAAGTTTATGGGTTTTCATCAAGCCTTGATTGTGTGAATCGCCTACGCCTCCTTGGAACAGGGGACACATCTTCTCCCAGGTCATTTGAAGGATTCCACCCCTCTGCATCATCTTGAAGACCCAACAAGTTCTCACCCCATAGATATCGACGACCAGATGATCCAGCTGAACGGTTCCTCCTCCTCATAGCCCTAGACAAATTCCACGGCTCACGTCGTGAAGCACTTAGCATCTGAAACAGAAAAAAAGTGTCTGCAAATCCAGACCCGTTTCCTTCTCCTAAGCCACTCTCTCTATTATTACCCACGTTATCAATAACATAGTCTCCAAACACGACAGCACTAGGTGTTACTGAACGAATAGCACTGATAATATCATTGTACTCTCGCTGGCTCTCTAGATGCCGCCAAGCAACTTGTCTTGATGGGTTTACATCAGACGGTCGGGCCATTGGGTGAATTCTCCTAGCATGCCTCCGAAGCTCCCTATAATTACCAGTGAAAGAACACGAATCTCCTGAACAACTCCTGTGTTTCAGATCTAGGTATTCTCTAGCCTCCTTTACAATCTTCCAGCCAATAACATTTCCACGGCATAATGGACATTTCAAGTTTAAGCTTTGATCGGATGAGTTACCCATTTCAGAAATAATCTCACCCTGAAACTCAGAACTTGTATATGGGGTTTGGCTGTTATTTTCTCCTAAAACTTCTGTTATGTCACTTGAGGTTCCATTATTGTGTTCCTGTGTTTCTTCCAAATGGATTCTCATTCCCAAATCCCCTAAAACAGTTTCACCTGAAGTGCCATCTTGGTTTTCAGGGTGGGAGGAATTTGGGAGTGTGGTGTCATTAAGGTCAATAGTCAATCTTTTATACCGATCCAAACAATTTGAATGCCTATAACTTGTGTTACAGATATAAGACCTGCAACCCTTGTCATGAGAGCTACACACAAGGAGAACTGCATTATGTGGATGATCCATGCATATTGGACATAAAGCCTCGTCCCATTCCTTGTGCAGAGCGTGATTCTCAGTCTTGGTGGAAATGCTCCCTTTCTTATCTGTCATCTTGGTGTGCACTGTATTAAGTTATTTGAAACAGTAAACCAATCAGATGTTTCTCTGGAAAGAATGGACTAAAATAATAAGTAGGTTGCAGATATGATCCACATGGTGTCAAAACGTGTACTACTAGCAGGTAAAGAATACTGTACCTGCAAGATGATTTTCTCTGCAAGAGAAAGGTCATCAATAGACCAGCATTCAGATACTGCGAACTAAGTCCATAAAATATTAATTACTTATGCTCTACTGCGCAACGAAGGCAATTACCCTAGCAATATTCCACTAAATATATGGCTAACTCTATTTCAGAAAGAACTCCCCAAAACTTTTCATCTTAGTTCTTCAATGCCCTAAAATTGCAACTAACTAGTGCTGCTCGCCAGCAATTAAATAACAGAGGCACATATAAGTCCACAGCTGCAAACACCACCTTTTTTCAGCAGTCTATTTTAATTATGTAATGTTTATACGTTGATAATAGTAGTGGTGACCTACTAGTGTATAGAGATCATGACAGCAGTGACAGTAGCAAAACTGTAGCAGATTTAAGTATAAGGTGATTCTAATAAAGCCCCAATGGATATGCAATAAACAAATAGAAATATCTGCTTTAGTGATATATGCAAGGGGGTTAAAAAAACAAAAGAATGGCGGCAGAAACATGAGTACTTACACAGTTTATAACTCTGAACTTTATTTCTTTAACTCGTTGCTTCTGTTTTATCACTAACCAGCTTAGATATGTCAGTAATTGCAATCTTGATTTGTTTGTTGACTTATATTCTAAACGACCAATCTTTCAAACAAGAGTGCAAGAAAAATATCCACTGTCCTTAATTTCCAACAAACCTTGAATAATAAACTTCCACCACTATATAGCATTACCGGCAAGGCTAAAACCTGCACTTTCACTAGTGATCAGGAACGATAATTATGTGCACATAATCAAACAAAAAACAACAACAACTGTAATTCACAGTCCTAAAATGGGATTTGCAATTCAAAAGCATTATCAGCATGATGCATGTAATCAGAAGAATCAAACAAAAGCCCCTCCCCTCCTAAACTTTAGATCCCCTGTAATTACAGGATACCGGAAATAACACTTGATTTCAGTTCTACATTGAATTGAACACATGAGTAACCCAAAAAAAAAACCATTAATTTCCAGAAACATATATCATCAGTTTGGTAATTCATTTTGGACTTTCATAGTGAAATTGAAAAATCCCCACCCCTAGCCCTAATTCTTGAAACAAGAAACCAGATACTTAGAAATTAATGTCCAAACCCGGATCCTAATTCCTTACGACAAAATAATCCAATTTGCCTCAAAATGGAATCTATATCACAATTCACAGGGACTCAAGAATTCCAACAATTTCAGTTACAGAAACAAACATACAAACATACACAAAAACACAAATCAAAGTATATGCACCAAATATACAAATGGATATATAATTCAAACATGTAAACCATAACAATTATATACAGAAAAAAATGAATTATTGAGGAAAAAAGGTTGTGGTTTTTACAATTATTCAAAAGGAGAAAGAAATTCCCTTCCTTCTGTTTTCCTCTGGAAAGAAAGGAAATCCAAATTAGGGTTTTGAAATGAAATTGTTGTGATATTAGTTAGGGAGCATATGTTCTTTGAGAAGGTGATCTCCTGACTTTCAACCTTTACCAAATATCATCTCAATTTTTGTAGGATCAGTTTTGTAATAGTTTCTGGAGAGTGGCTATTTCAACCCATATCCTCATTGTGAATGGGGCAATCTTCTTCCTCCATGGTAAGGGACATGGTCTTCGGTAACGTGTCGGAAGTGAACTAATAACAAAATTTGACACCAAAAGAAAAAAGCCAAAAAAATACCTTACCTATATGTTGCATAGATAGCGGTCTATGGCGATGCAACCGTTATCCACTGTGGATTCCAAAACATACATCATTCCAGATCTAAGATTTAGATACGTATCACATAAAATTCAAAAAGTTGGATTAAAAAAAAATAGGTCTCCCTAGTACTGTTGTCAGCGAATACACGGATAGTTGTCTGATTTGGGTGGAAATATCATGTTACAGCTGAACAAGCCATCACCCACCACTTGGAGCGGTCATGCTGTAGGTAAGGGTGTAAAGTGAGCTAGCATTAGACAACCATTGGATGCTTCTTCACCACTCGGAGAGGTCATGCTGTAGGTAGGGGTGTAAAGTGAGCTAGCACAGGACAACTATAGGATTCTTCTTCTTTTTACTTTTAGCCGTTAATGATGAAAACACATTTGATAATAGATATATTTTCAAACAACCCCTCTATTTAATTTAACAAAACTAAAACAATCCTTATATATTTTAATATTTTATTTATAAGACTTTTTTGTTAATAAAAATAAAACTTTCTTTCCACCTGATAAGATTATCTAAAAGTTAATATAGACGCCTCTTTTATAAAAGATTATGTTAAACGAAATTATAGACTAATCATATGAAATTTTACATGTAGGAGTTGTGGTATAAAATGAATCAACATTGATGGAGGATTGAACAAAGATCATGGAGCGGAACAACTAGAATGTTTGACAATGAAGAAAGCTGTAAGCTGGATACATGATCTTGGTCATCAAAAAATTATCTTTAAGCCGGATAATGGGTCTCTAGTTAAGTCTGTTAATGAATCTAATGTTCATTGGACTAATGGGGGTTTTATTTTAGATATTAAAAGTTTATTTAAAAAAAACACAATATCTGGTTTGTAAGTCCATTAATAGGTTAGGAAATAGTGATGCTCATGATCTAGCAAAAAGAGCTAGAGAAGAGGGCTATGACTTTCACTTTAAAGAGGATATGCCTCGTGTTATCATAGATATTGAAAACAGAGAGCACTCTCAGGCTTCTTATTATTATGATTAATAAAATTTTCAGTTTGAATTAAAAAAAAAACTAGGGCATTTGTTGTGTTCTTTGGAAAGCAATGATGCTATGATTAATAAAATTTTCAATTTGGATCATAAAAAAAAAGAAAATCTTGGCATTTGTTGTGCTCTTTGGAAAGCAATGAATGCTTGCCGAAATCAAGCAAATGAATCAACTTCAGCGAACATATTGCAGATAAAAAATGGGAGAAATCACAAGCCAAAAATGTTAAATCATATCTATCATACTTTGTGTTTTCCGTTATGTTTTTCTAATTATTTTAAGACCCAATTCTCCTAATTTTGTTATGGTAGAAGAATACATTAATTAGTGTTAACTGATAGTTATTGAAAGTTAAACTAAAAAATATGTCTAGTAGTTTTATTATTGTAAGCCATTCAATATACATTGGAGTTATAATTTTTTTTTTTTCAAGTTATACATATTTTTAAGCAGAGAATATATAATCGTTTAAAGATGTGACATAAATTTTCGATGAAGAAACACATATTGAAATTGAGAACAGTAATTTACTTGATAAAGAAAAAAACAGTGAACTTCATGATGAAGTAATTGACAAAATAAGAAATAAATCTTACCCGATCATACGTTGGTAAAGAGTTTGAATCACAAGATGATGCATATGCTTTGTATAATCAGTTTGCAGGTAAAACTTGATTTAGTATTCATTGGAACTCTACAAAAAAGTATAGAGTTGAGCCTTTTGAAATGATAGAGCGCACATTTTGTTGTTTACATTTTTGATACATGAAAAACTCACTGCTGAACCAAAGACTCATTCTTCGTTATGTAGGCCTGCGCTTGTAGAAGAACCGGTGACTCAGTGATTTGACTCGGACCAAAATAGGGACATGGCCCGACCCAAGTCTAATGTCCAAGGGTAGAAGAAGAAAAAAGGAAGTCAAAGAGAGTCAAGGATAGCTTAGGACTGGTAGTTTTAGTAATAAAGGGAAGTGAAAGACATGTATCAGTATGAGGTAAGAGGGAAATTGTTATAAAAGGAAAGAAAATAGTACTTAGAGGGGATCTTATGACTCTCTCTCTATTGGGGAAAAAGGGGATACTACTTATTGTGACTTGGAATAGCATCTTTATCATTTCACCCTAAAACATTTAGCCACCACAATGGGAAACTTAGTCTCTTGTCCGACAAGATGCATGATAGGATGAAAACCAATATATAATGCACGACGTCTATAATGTAAAAGCGAAAAGTATCGGCCAGACCCACAGGAAGCGGTGGTAAAAATCACAACTTTTGGAATGTTAAACTTGTTGTCAATGTTAGATGAACAAAACTATATCTTAATTTGTAGTCTACTAAAGCCAGTTTTGGACTAGGAATAAAGCATGGCAATTGAGTATCAAAATTCCCTGGATAACTCTTGAAGATTGAAGAAATAAATCAACGAAGACGTATATTTGTGAGAACTTTATCAACAACGGTATGTGAAGACTTCATATAATATTTACTCATTAGTTCTACCATTTATCTACTAAGAAAATGTCGTATTGCTTTAGTATATTTGATGAATTGCAAATAAGAAGTTTCGAGTTCAAGCTTGTACTTGACTAATTTCAAAACACGAATTCAAGCATTAGATGTTCATGGCACTTATCGCTTTTAAGGTTGGGGATAATTTATCGTTCAATAAACTATGATTGCGAAAGAAGATCCCAAAAACATCAAGTAGTACTAATGTTCACAAACCGATTTTTCAATTCGCAAACTATGTATAACTTTTGATGTTCCTGAACGTTCTGAAATTGCTTATTGTTCATAAGCTGATTTAGTTTACGAACTATGCAATTTTGGATGCATTCCTAGACACATTGAATTAGTTTATGTTCACAAACTAATTTTTCAGTTCGCTAACTGTACACTTTCAAGATGGTCCCTGGAAACTTTGAATTTGTTCATGTACAAACACTACAAAAATTATCATCATTATCTACGTCCAGCATCCGTGGCTATTGGTCAAAGCAAAAGATAACTTTCCACGGTCGCCAAGGTATAACAAATACTCCTGTAGCTAATTGTTTCAGCCATGATCTCAGGCACAGTTTGAAATGTGTACCGATTGGCGTCTGACCATTTTCTATGGCTGAAGCCGTCACTATTCAGTACACATGTGTGTCATGATTTGTTTTTCTTGACACATGTTATGTCATGGCAAAAGGTCACTTCTTAAACTGATTTTTCAGTTGTAAACTGACATATTCTTGGGTGTTAGTGAACTCCAATATTGCTTGATGGTTCACAATCTTATTTGGTTCATGGTGAGCTAAATTTTTATGCACGAGTCTTTAACCGAAAAATATGCTGGTGGACATTCTTCTTTATAACCTAAAGCAAACTTCTCGCATGCTTACATGGTCTTAAGTTTTTTTGATATCAATATATACTGCGAAGTTAAGTTAACTAGGGATCAAGATAATTCGTAAACACGGAAACTAGTTCACGAACTTGTTTTGCACACATGAAATATTTGCTTGAACTTTAAGAAATCTAGCATAATTCATCATAATAAATAGACGACTCTTTGCAACCTAGAATCTCAATCCTGACACGTTGTGTCCTAGTTGAAGTTAGATTCTTCCTCTCAAGACCTAGATTTCTTCGTGAAACATAATTAGGCTATGACATTTAAGGTCTTCATTAAGGGATTCGTGAAGCTCGGTCAGACTACCTTTTACCTGATATATCTTTGATATCCAGAATCTTATCTTGATCATCGTAGTTCTTTTCTATTCTAAAGGTTCAACTCTTCTACTAGACGGCTACTCAAGAACTATTGATCATTAAGGAATACGGTTGATAGAAATTACAAAGTGATATTCGTCTTAGACTTTGTAATTCCACAAGATTGATATCTAAACTTGTTTAAGATTGATATTGTGAGGTAGAATCGATTAAGAATCACTATAACCTTTTTGAGGAGAGTAATCTATCCTAATTGTTGAGGTTTGCTTGATATCTTCTTTTCTCTTAAATATCCCTCAGAGCAAACAAATTTCCATTACTATATCTGAAGAAAATAATTGGCTTCCTTCTAGAGGAAGGTAAATTAAAGTCTTCACTTCAATTGAAACAACTCCTAAGCCTGTAAAAGACGAAAACTATGTGAATCAAGTGCATATGGAAGCTGAATTGCTCGTAAGGTTGATTCATTCTCAACTACATTCCGGTCTGAAGTTTGATAGTAGGCTAGTGTTTGTAGCGGCTTAATACAGTGTGATGTTCAAACTAGACGAGGTCCCAAGGTTTTACTGCTAAATTACAAGTTTGCTCGTTAACAACATATCTGGTGTCTTGTGTTATTTTTTTCCATATTATATTTTTTTTATCTGTATAATTGAAATATTACAAGTAGTACGTTAATCAACCTAGATAGTTTTATCTCGATTATTAATATCCTACAAGACTTGTTCTTGTTGAATTCATATCTTGAAATATTGATCAAAACTTTATCTTGTTGGAATTCAGATCTTAAACGGTTCGGGTACATACTAGCTTGACCTTGATTTACAATTCAAGATCAAGGATCTTATTATTAGACATCTATATGTATTGATTGTATAAGGATTGTCCATACTAGTTCACGAACTAAAATGTTGGTTGTGTACTAGGTACCTTCTTCGTTTCAATTGGTATCATAGGAGGCTACACCGGTAAAACCTAACAAGTCTGTGTTTGTAGTAATATAGAAACTATGCACAAAAGTTCTATCTCTATTAACGTACCACCGGCCTTCGATGGCATGGATTACTTATAATGAAAAATATGTATGTGTTCCTTCTTATAATCTCGTGATTTCAATGCATGGGTAAAGGTTGTCAAAGGCTACACTTGTCCAATATTTATTGTAAACAGTGTAACTACGATCAAGGAAATTGATGAATATGACGCAATCGAGATTAGTTATGCAAAGCATAATTCTGATGGACTGAATATTATTACACATTCCATAATCCAAGATCTCCAACATTATGTGTCTACATGTGAGACATCAAAAGATGCCTGGGATATATTAGAAACCGTATTTAAAAGGAATACCCCAAAAAAATATGCAGGGCTTCAAAACCTAGCTTATGACTGGGAAAACCTCCGTATGGATGATGAAGATTCTTTTGAGGAATTCCACCATAAACTTTATGAAATAGTGAATGCCTATCATGCGTTAAAAATTCTGAAATCCTTGCCAACTCGATACGAGTCTAAGAAACATGCCATCACAGAAGAAAAAGATCTTTCAAGACTTTCAAGAAGTGACCTTGTTGGACAATTGAATACCTTTGATCATGAACAATGCACTACAGAGAAAAATCCATCGCCATAGAAGCAGTTGTCGAACCTTATATCTCTGTTAAAACTAAAACGTCTTGGGTTGATGTGTATTGTGATGATCTAGACACCGCAATGTCTTTGATCACTAAATAAATCAGAGAATTTCTAAAAGAGAAAAAAAGATAGGCACATCTTTGATAGTTGTACAAATAATTTATCCTATGTTGTGGAAATGTCAGTAGATACTTGTATTGTACTAGATGATGATGACTCTGGTGATCCAATTCTTGAATTTTTAAGCAAAAGTGAAAACTTTATCAAGAACAGGAAAATCTTCCATTAAAAAAATATTAAGCAAGGCAGAAACTTAACCTTTAGAGAAAACTCAAGAGTTTGACAAATTCAATAATTACTTCACAAAAACCTTATCTCCGAAGGAGAGAGAGATAATACCCTGAAAAGTGCTCAACACATATTGACCGGCAGCGGTATTTACCCAAATCCTTCTTCTCAGAGGATGAGAAATATCCATTACAACCCAACCTTAACTATTCAAATTCTTGGAGATGCTCTTAGAGAATCAAGTAAAGATAAATGGATTAAACTAACCGGAGGACACGATCTGTTTTTTAGTTTTGATATATAACAAAAAGTACACATAACCGTTTTACATTATTGGAAGTTATATTCCTAAATCCTAATCGAGTACATTATTGGATATCGGGGAGTAAAGCCGTAAATTAAAAACAACTCAATTATTGAATAACCGGGAAACGGCCTAGGAGGCTAGGACTCTAGAAGGTCAATAAAAATCAACTTGTTAACTGTAATCTCTAGTCCTAAAAACACTTATACGATGACCGATTGCTCTTGATGTTCTTGACCCATGAAGAACATCAACCAATAATCGACATAATTTTTTCATTTTTAATGCACATTGTTCTTGATGTCTTTGATCCATGAATAACATCATTCCGGAATCGGCATACATTCTTCATTTTTATGGTTGATTGATCACAATCGACGGATACAATCCTTCAAAAGTCTCGATTAATAAGAAAACTCAAGAACTTTAGTTTTTTTCATAAAAATATGTCCATAATCGGTGGATAAGGTTCCCCGCATGTGCTGATTGTAAAAAACTCAAATTCAAGAGTTTTTCTGCGAAAACATTTTTCCAGAATTTGTGGATACAAATGCACTTATCAACCGATTCTAAACCTAACATTTTCTTCGACTGTTTTGCTCATAACTTCTTCGTACGACGTCAAAATGATGATCGAGGTGTCAAACTCGTCAAAAATATATTTCTTACTTTTCTTACACTAACTAGTAGAATAATGATAAGCAGTTTCGTTCCTAAGGGAGCGTTGAGTTAAAGTTGTAGATTAAATTTCTGAAAATAAAACTAATGCAAAGATTCGAAAAACAAATAAAAGAATGCGATATGAGGATGAGAATGATTAAGGAGTCTTTCTTCAATAGTAAACATGATTACAAGTGAAATCTTCTTCAAAATACGTTTACTAAAACCCCTAAACAAGTTATGAGTTCAACATGTCCAATGGACTCCAAGGTCACTTTGTAGAATAAGTTCTCTACTCGTTTCTATCCAATTAAGCCACTTTGAATAAGCTCTCTAGTTTAACTTAATCGACCGGTATTTTCCGTGAGTCAGGTTGATCCTAACCACATGTTCGTAAGTTCCACATGTTAACTTAGGGTTATCTTCTACACACCAAAATCCACAACATCCCATTGCAACGTTGATGCTTCACTACTTTTGATTAAATCACTATAACAATTATGGATTACGGGTCAATAATCTAGTATTAGAATCGCAAACGATTTATTCAATTGGTCGTTTGAACACTCGCAAACAATCCATGGTCATAAACTTGGTAAAAGACAAACAATAAAGAAATATTGAAAAGAAAAATTAACTCGGATAAAATCAAGTCACATAGCTTCAAAATTATCCCTAATCATATAAAACTTAGCTATACATAATGGAGTTCATAATAAATTATAAGAAAATATAAAACTAGAATTAAAAACAAATAAACCAAAAGTAGCTGGATGGATGAAGTATATGGTGTTGTGGACTGGTGGTAGCGCGGTTGATGGAGTTGGGTTGCTGTGGTCGTCAGGTCCAGGTCCTGGTGCTGTTGGTATGCACTTACTGAAGATACTGTGGAAGATATGCAGTGTTGTTGGTGGTCTAGATTGATATGCAGCTGAGAAGATGATGGAGGTGGTAGCGTCTGAGTTTGGAGAGGAGATTTGCTCCTCTGTTGGTTGTGAGAAGCGTCGAGGGGGTGTATGAGATATATCTTTATGTAGATGTAATGACCCTTTTATAGCTTCTTTCTTGCTACAAATTCGAATTAGATTGAAACCCAATCCTATTTCTTCTCGACTTCTAAATATGCACCTAAGTCTTTACCACTCATTACTACAATCAAGCGGCAGCAACAACAACTACCACCCTGTCTTCTCGCTCAAAAACTCTTTCCAAATTCTGTACCAAAACTCTAACCTAACCTAGCACCAAACCTTGGTAAAGATGCCACAGACTGCCGCAACATCCACCTATCTTCAGCTGGTTTCTCGACTTAAAACTCTGTGAACCAAACTCCCAATCGCTGTAAACTCAAATCCAGCTCAAACCCAATGTTCCCATATTCCATAAACTCTGAATACTCTTCTTAGTCTTCAACACTCCCTCTAAACTCAGGCCACACTTCACTGAGGTATTTTTACAAATACTTCTAGCGCATTTCTGTAGGAAACTCAGGCATGAACTTGTTGTTCCCGAATGACATGACTTCGTGGAAGGAAGTGCTCTCTAGCATAAAATTCCATAATATTAACCCAGGGTATAAAGGAACCTTGCGGTTGAAAACTAACAATATATATATATATATATATATATATATATATTTGTATAAAAAATTTTGTTTTGCAGGGATAAAAATACAACATAAAAATAAAATGCACAAGCAACATCAACCAGCACATTATGTTTCGGACGAGACGTGAAGTCGTTTTCTTAAGAGTTTTTCTTCGAACAACTCTCAAGAAAAGGGGGCATGTTGTAAGTACCAAAAATCTGCTTGCACCAAACAGCAACCCAAGCCCAGCGCAACTCAAGCCCATTGTCCGTAGGCCAACATTAAGCAGCATCCAAGCCCAACGAAATGTATGTCTGCGCAGATTCAAAGCTTAATTTTGTTGAGCGGGAAAGGCATAGTTCAAAATAAAGAGTTCATCCCGTTACACTTTGCATGACCGCACCATGTCCCGTTACAGCCATGTCCCGATCCAACTCAAGTCCGAAGCCCAACTTGGACCGAAGTGACGTCAGCAGTTACATCCGAAGTGACGTCATCATTTCTCACAGTGACGTCAGCAATTCCCGTTCCAGCTTGGCCCAATCTATCCTATCCCAATGCATCCTGTCCCGAAATGACGTAATCATTTCCCGAAGTGACGTCAGCAATTACTTCCCGAAGTGACGTCATCATTTTCCCGAAGTGACGTCAGCAATCCCGATGCACAAAGTCAATCCCGATAGACCAAGTCAATCCCGATGCACAAAGTCAATCCCGATAGACCAAGTCAATCCCGATGCACCAAGTCAATCCCGATGCACAAAGTCAATCCCGATAGACCAAGTCAATCCCGATGCACCAAGTCAATCCCGATAGACCAAGTCAATTCCGCACCAACGTTTGGATAGAGGTCATTTTGAAGATAAGATCAATAGGGACGCGTGGCGGATCTCGTTGACACATGGCGAAATATGGTGAATCCTCTTCGACACATGGCGAGCTCAGACAAATCTCCATCGACACGTGGCGAACTTTGATGACATGTGGTGAAGGGCATTTTAGTAATTATCATCTTTTTTGTACCTTTAAATACCATTTTTGAGTGAGAAAGAAGGGGACTTTTGGCCGTTTGATGGGTTCTTCTTCTTTATTCTCAACTGTAACCAGAGATACCAATAAAAACACCAAGTCTCATTACCCGTGGATGTAGGCTTTCATAGCTGAACCACGTTAAATCATTGCCTACAATTTCATTCTGCTTTTCTTTGATAAATTGGATGACTACTTTTGGTTGTGGGGACCAAAATCATGTTTTTGGTCCAATCAATTTGGCGCTAGAAACAGGGACTGAGGAAAGGATTTATCCTACCTGATACATAGATTGATGGGAACGGGAGAGAACAAGTTACATGAAGAAAACATAGAAGAAAAGAATGGACCACCGAAAAGCATATCCCAGCGGCAAAAATTGCGATTCTCTTTCTATTTTATTTGTTGTTCCTGCTGCAAGAATTGACGAGTCTCTAGAGTCTCTTTCTGTTCTTTTAGTTCTTCAAAATTCGTTTCACAATAAAATTTTGGGGAAAATCCCCGAACCTTGATTCAAAACCAATCTTGATTTCAGATTAACCATCACCAAATTATGATTTACAAACCCATTTATTCGATTTTGAAAACATCAAGCATCAAAATTTTAACTTGATTTGGGAATTTTTCTCATCAATTTTACTTAGCTTTTCTTATAAATCAATTGCTACAAGTTTTATGATTATAAAACGATTTGAATGATTTAAATGAATGGGTTTGTGTGTGAATGATTAATAAGTGCAGGGAAGGAGTTTATGCTTGAGTGAAATCACGCCCAATTTGATGCAGGAATCAGTTACAGAATTGCACGAAACATGCTTGAAGAAATGCATGAACGAGAAATTCAACATCGCAAGGTTTATAAGGAGGTCCAACCAGTTCAATTACTCTTCATAAGAATTCAGCTTCCTCTCCGACTATTTAGCAGGAAATACATCAAAAAAAATTGTCTTCCTCATCATTACTTCGGTTGTACAATCAAACATGATGATTAGATTAAGAAAGAAAACACAAAACAAACATGAGAAAGGTAGAACAACTCAACGATTGGCTCAGCGGCAACAATCTTGGTTCCATGAATCCTACCCCAAGATGCAACTGAAAGGTTCTTCAATTTGGGACATATATCAATAGCACTACACACTGGAGCATTCCAGTCAACGGATTTAAACTGATCTAAGGCCGAAAGCTCTAACCATGGAGAAGAATGGTACTACACCCTGCAATCTACACTATCAACAAGTTTCTACATCAACCCAAGTGATGGCTCAAACCTGCAAGGCATCAGTGGATTATAGCAAAAATGGTTCTACATCCTGGTATTTAATCCAGGGCACAAACAGCAATCTACACTGTTATCAAAGTTTCCAGATTTCATGAGTATTCAATCCAAGGCACCAGGTGCAATCCACACTGCAATTTACACTGTCAGCAAGAAGATCCAAGGCACCATCTGCAATTAGGGGTGTTCATGGCCGGTTTCGGTTCGGTTTTGTGCCAAACCAAAACCGAAACCGGCAAGGTCGGTTTTCCAATTATTTTTCCATAACCGTTCCATTTATCGCCGGTTCGGTTTTACTCGGTTTTCTCTCGGTTTCGGTTTTTTCCAACGGGTTTCGGTAAACCGTTTGGAAAACTAAAATTCAAAAAGAAATTCAAAAAAATCAAAAAAAAATTAAAAAAAATTCAAAAAAATTATTTTTTTTTTTTAAAAAAGTGGATTCTTCCATAACTAGAATAGAACTAGCGTTAGAAAATTAGGGTGGGATTATATATCAAGGGTAATGAAGGGTTCAGATTAGATCTATCAAAAACTAGATCAAGGGTCTTAAATAGTCGGTTTTCTATGGTATAACGGTTCGGTTTTTGGCTAAACCAAAACCGAAACCGTGACTACCGGTTTCCATACTTTTTTTCCATAACCGTTCCATTAGTAAACGATTCGGTTCGGTTTTGGCATTCGGTTTGGTTTTGGCGGGTTTCCGTGGAAACCCGTTACCATGTACAGCCCTAGCTGCAATCTACATCCTGAGTAACTCGTGCTACTCGAGAGGGAGTTGTTCGGATGCTCTGCTAGCTGTTCAGGTTAACATTTTTGAGGAATGTGGTGGAATTGCAATTGGATTGTGTTTCTCTCACAAGATTGCTGATGCAACTTCATTCGCAACTTTTATCACCGACCGGGCTGCGATTGCTCGTGGGGATACTGCTCAAGTCAAGGATCTTGTTTTCGCATTGTCGTCTCTCTTTCCACCAATGGATGTGTTGAAAGGTTTCGTTATCCCTTCCATGTTTTCGAAAGAAGAAATGGTGACTAAGAAGTTTGTGTTTGAGCCCTCAAATACTGAAAAACTGAAGAAAACAGCTGCAATTTGTAGCACTAGCACTAGCGGGGAATCTTACAAGCCAACTACTCGTGATGAAGCTGTGTCAGCCTTTGAATGGAAATGCTTCATTGATATAGATCTGACAAAAAATGAGGGAGTTCCTTTTAAGGTTTATGCAGCATCATACTCGGTGAATGTGAGATCTCAGATTGTTCCACCGTTACCATCAAATTCAATTGGAAACATGGAAACTATTACTGCCACAGGGTCAATGAGAATCTGACCGTTGATTGCAATGATAAAGGCGTCGACTACTCTGAAGCAAAAGTGAGCCATTGTAGACTACAACTTGAGATATCAATCGGCAAGACCCTCGTAAAAAGCTAAGTACCCCATATCTCTTTGATTAAAATTTTTCTATTATTTTCTCTTGCTTTAATTATTCTTGTTTGTATAAGTCATGAAAAGGACTCTTATTGAAAGGTGAACAGGCTAAATGCCACCCACCACAACTATCAGAATGACTGGTGCAAATAGGCATTGGCGTGTATAAAAAATTACGCCCAATGAATAACCTGACATGTGACCCGTTCCGATTGTTGCTATGAATTTGAATTCCTGATTGACTTATACATTTATGCAAGATTCAATAATTTATATTATTGGATGAAAGATAGTTTATTAATCAATTTATCATTTTTGGTTAAAACGCATGGAATGATATTATTACGCTAATGTGCGCTTATATGTAAGTTTTGCAGCAAAATTATATTTTTGGATGGATTAGGTTCATACTCTTATCATGACAAGGCCAAGCAAAAAGTAACTTGACTCAAAATGAGCCATCGAGAAATGATACTCCAAATGGCTTACACTTCATACGAAGAATATTTAGTAAATACTTCAATTTATTTCGGATTTCTCATATTAATTCGAAGGGCGATATCTTTTATACTTCTTACGGTAATCTAAATGCTTCTTCGGGAATTATCATCCAAAAATAGGTATTTTTCATTTCTTCCGGATATTCCTTATCTCTTATTTAA
>JAJJMC010033768.1:0-11836 GCA_023531435.1 Papaver californicum | reverse complement strand
CCCATGGAGAAGAAAACTTGCTCAAAAGATCTTTTCATTGCTCAAAATATCAATTACAAGGTTGAATAATAGTGCAACAGCTGAACAGACGCGTTTATAAGTGTTACAGAACAAGGTTCAGCCGTTGCAAAAAGCTAAGGCAAAGAAAAGGAAGGAAGAAATTTGAAAGCTAAGGCAACGGAACAGCAACACTTAAAAGTGTTGCTGTGTCTTCTTCTTCGGCAGCGATGGGATGAAGAACACGGTCACCGGCGGTGACCGGTGCAGCAGCAGTTGGCCGGATCGTGAGTATTCCGGCCACAATTCCGGCGACTCCGAAACTTCAATTCTAAGCTATTCTCCCCCTTCTTCTTGGCTTCTCTTGGTATATATAGGCTCTAGGGATCCTTGTGAGTCTTCTAAACCTAATAGAACTCTTTAAAACATATCCAAATCTTCCCAAATCCGAATCAAAGAGTGATTCCTTTTTCCGGCCAAAATCACATTCCCGAGCAGATTTCTCGGCATTCTTTGCTATCTATTCATGTGTTATGACTTGTATGAGATATCTTTAGCGTGTGGGACAATTTGGAGCCGAAAACAACTCGAAAATTGGTTGACAGCGTACACAGCAGCTTCTCGTCCCGATCCCGTGCTGAGTTGACTCGGTCAACTCGGGTTGACTGAGTTGACTCGGTTTTGACCCAATTTTGACCGAGTTGACTCGAGGGTGCCCCTTATCCACTTCTAGGGTGCCAAATAACACTTGTCCTTGGGTGCCTTTATCACTTTTTGAGCCAATTTTTCCACAAATCTTTATTCTTCAAATGTACCTACAAAAGCATAAAAACACGTAATATTTGCAAAAATCGAATACTAACTTAATAGAAACTAAGGTGCAATCTAGACACTAAAATGTGTCTATCAGTTGACGACCCTAGAATTAAGATAGCTCCATATACCAAAGTCGATTTTCCTTCAAATGAAAGAATCCGTCGGGAACACGATTACAGATGGTATCGTACCCCTATTTTGATTGAAGGTCCTTGGGTATATGGTGACATCCCCCATAATGAAATTCAACATCTTCGAAACTGTTTCCCGAGTTATTGTCCATGGAGATTAAACTTTGATGATTATAGATTTGAATACAAGGTTCGAATTTTTCATTTCATATTCCATTCTTTTAGATATATTGTATCGATCTTTAGTATCTTCTTATAATGTTTGAACCTTTTTGGTTTCAGGTCGATCCTTCTTTGGATATCGGAGTTCCTCTTCCTTCATCTGAACGCGGTGTTCAAATTTTCGAGGGTAGACAAAGGGTCGAGCCCATAGTTGAAGGTAAGGGAAAACGGAAATTAATCCTTGCAGCAGAGAAAAAACAGAAAAAGTCCAGAACTCTTGTGCTTTCCACTGAGGTTATAGGAGGGATAACTTCAAATTTAAACAGTGGAGAAGGAAGTTCTGTTGTTGCTTTACCATTGGATCATTCCGATCCTATTGATGTTATTCCCGTTTCTTCGATTCCAGCCGAAACTGGGGTATCAGATCAGTTCGATCCTATTGTTGCACCTCCTTCTGGTACTTCAACCGATTTTTATAATATTATTTCTCCATTGCCTTTTGATTTTGTGCTTGATACTCCCGTACCTGATAATGGTACGTTAGGAGTTTTTTCTAGTTTTCCTCAAGAAGAGGGAGACGATGTTGTTATTGATGAAGATATTGTTGATGTAGTGAATGAAGTAACTCATGTTGACGAAGAAAATTCGTTGGAAAAGAATAATGCTGATGTAAATCCGACCGGTGACGTAGAAAATGTGAATGTTGAAACCAATGTCACTCTTGTTGAAGAATCGAATGATATTGATCGTTCTGAAAAAGAAGCTTTTTCTCCTTCTGGTACGATCGCTCCTAATGTTTCGATCCCTACTGAAGTCGAGGGTACTACTGGAGTTTCTTCAGAACCGATCGTACCTACTGAGACTTTGGTTCGATCTTCTCCTGTTGCTGTTGCGGTCGATGCTGAAACACCAAGTGCCGATCCTGTCATTCTGCAGTCTCTTTCTAACCAAATTGCCAGTGTCAGAACTGATGAAGGTCTTAATTTAATCGGTGATGAAGAAGAGGCTTACAAGTGGTTTCTTTCTCGGGGGCTTCTAAATATTTCATCCAATCCTGACATTGTTAAGTCTGATTCTTGTTTCATGTCTCGATTCCGTGATTCTCTTGGTGCGATCCCTATAGATGAAGCTCAGGATGCGTGGTCTAAGAACGATATTCTTGAGCAAACATTTCCTGTGAATCCTCCTTCTTCCTTTACTGAAGTTTTAGCTGTTGCTGAGAGTTCATCATATTCACTTCCACAGCAAGCTTTGGCTCAACTCCAGTATGGTAATGATTTCTTATTTAGCGGTTATAAATTTTATAAGGCTCGAGCCACCATGTTGGGGTTACTGTTTAAGAGCGAGTCAGTAAAAATGAAGGGAAGAAATGATACACTACCACAAGCAAATGATGAGTTGAAACAGCAAAATAATCTTCTCCAACAACAACTTCAACAATTCCAACAGCTTCAACAACAACATCAGCAACAACAAGAACAACTTCAAACTATCGAAGTTCTTCAGAATCAAAATCAAGGTTTATTTTTCACTCCTCTTTATTTATTATTCTATTTTATTAATCTATATGAAGAATTTAAATTTTATCCTAGGTCCAGTGGAAAAATCGGAAACCTTATTTAGGTACGATCGTAGAATGGTACAATTGAATAATCATGCAAAGGAAATCTACAAAGAGATGAATGTGGTTAGAGAAAACTAACTCAATTGAACGATAGTTTTGATTTAGCCACTTGGAGGCGTAATAAAGCTGAGTCAAAATACCAAGAAGTTGTAAAATTGCTTACTCTGAAAGAAATAGAGTTTAAATCTGTTATTAGAGGTACTTTTTTGGTATACCTGATCTTTTGGTTTATTATACCATAAAATTTATCTAATATTTTCTTGTATTTTCAGAACTGGAGAGAAAACTTAATGAAGTTAGAGATCAAGCAACTCAAGCAGAAACTGAACTCAACACAATGAATGATACATTGAAAAACATCACTGAAGAGTTAAAGATTTCTGAAAACAAGGTGTCTCTTGGTGCAACAAAAGTTTGGAGTTTACAAGCTCAATTGTCTGTTGAGCTTTCCAAGATTGCAGCTCGTGAACAAGAAATTGTATCATTAACTACAGAATTGAATGAAGAAAAAGATCAAAAATCAAGCTTTGTTGCTCAAATAGAAAAAGATCAACAAACGATTGAAGAGCTTCGAAAAGAAGTCAACTTTGGGCGCGACTTTGTTCATTGGGTTCGGCAGGATGCTAAAGCAAAAATTGCGAAATCCTTCAATACTGCTTTAGATCGTGCACAATCCGATCCTTCAGTGCTCAGTAAACGTGCTTCTGTGCCTGTAGTTCCCCCTCCACCATCGCGACCCAGTCTTCCCGATGCTTGATTATGTTCTTTATAATTTCGTCTGTTGTTTGCTTCACCATTTTGTACTCTGTCTGTCTTGTAGGAATTTTCTTTTGTAACCTTTTGATACGTTTTTTCAAAGTTGTTCCCTGCACAAGAGAATTTGATTAAGTAATCTTTTTGGCTATCATATAACTTTCCGAGTACCATGAATTGAAGTACTTTTTACCTCAAATCATGTTGTTCGAGATCCCACACATACGAAACAAACCCGAGCCAGGGGTAAGATACAGGGTTGGTCCCGAACTGTACTCTGAAAATTGATAAACCAATAATAAGGAACTCCTTCTTTATAAGAATTTCGTTGTTAGTGAAATTCTTTAAGGATGTTTACCTTTTGTATATGATTGTGTCGTCAATCGCAACGCAATCCAGAATATGATGTTCCTGGAGTAATTTTGAGCGCTCAAAGTATTATGAAATTCCGGGATTAATGGAATTTTGATCAATGATCATAGTGTTTTCCAAGATATGATGTTCTTGGATTCAAAGTATATGATATTCCGAGATTAATGGAATTCTGATTAATAATTACAGTATTTTCCAAGATACGATGTTCCTGGAGTGATTAAATTATAAAAGTAATTACTGAATTAGTTGGCTATGTACCTGCCTTTTGTGTTAACATCGCGTTGTTATTCACGGATAGTAAAGCTTTAAGTATTGTGCATTCCATGGATGCTGTAAAACTTCTCCTTGCATATTCTGGAGATAGTACGATCCTTGTCCTGCTGACGCTTGAATTATGTATGGACCATCCCATGTTGGTGCAAATTTTCCTGCATTTTTATCTCTTTGGTATTCCGTTATTTGTCGTAGGACATATTGGCCTTGGACAAAGTTTCGTGATTTTACACGTTTATGGTATTCTCGAGCTAATCCCCTTTGATAATTTTCCATCTTCTGGAGTGCTACCTCTCTTTTTTCTGCCAAGTCATCCAATTTTTGTAACATAAGATCTGAATTAAGATTTTTCTCCCATGCTTCTGTTCTGGTTGTAGGTAAAATAACCTCTGTTGGTATTACTGCTTCCGTTCCATAAGTGAGAAGATAAGGTGATTCTCCAGTTGAAGTTTTTCTTGTGGTTCTATATGCCCATAATGTATTATGTAACTGTTCGCACCACTTTTTATAATATCCGTCCAATGTTTTCTTCAAGTTTGTTGCGATTGTTTTATTTGTGGATTCTGTTTGCCCATTGCTTTGGGAGTAGAAAGGTGTAGATTAATGCTTTTGAATATTATATGTTTCAAATAACATATCGATATTCTTTCCTTGGAATTGTCTTCCATTATCAGAAACTATTGCTGCGGGAATCCCAAATCTACAAATGATATTCTCGAATAGAAATGTAAAAACATCAGTGTCTCTGATTCGTGCTAATGCTTTCGCTTCTACCCACTTGGTGAAATAATCGGTAGCCACAATTAAATATTTTCTTTTCTTTGTTCCTTCAACTAATGGTCCAACTATATCAACTCCCCATTTTGCAAATGGCCATGGACTGAGTATTGAATTTAATTCTGTAGCTGGTGCTTTGATTTTCTTACCAAATCGTTGACACTCTTCGCACCTTCGAACCATTTTTTCCGAATCTTTTAGCATAGAAATCCAGTAATAGCCTTGCATTTTGGCTTTTAATGCTAACGATCGTCTTCCGCTGTGATTTCCTGCATCTCCATAATGTATTTCTTTAAGAATTCTCAATCCTTCTTTTTGAGATAAACATCGAAATAACGGTCCAAGGAAAGAATATCGATAAAGGATTCCATCCCGAAGTTGGTAACTGTTTGACTTGAGTTGAATTTTCCTTGCTTCTTTAGAATCTGTTGGTAACACTTTATTTTGCAAATATTGATGTATCGGGAGCCTCCAATCTGGTTCGTTTGGTTGGTCATCTTCTTGTTGCGATGTAAGTGGGGTACTCCGTATTGCTGGGTCATCAATTTCTTCCATCGCACTATCTTCTTCTATACTGTTTAATGTTTGTGCTCTTATGGATGGCTCATATATTCTCCCAATTTTTACTGCCTTAATGGTTGGATCATTTATCATAGATGAAACATATGCAAGTGCGTCGGCATGTCGATTCTTTTCTCGGGACAAATATCGAAAAACAATGCTTGGAATACGATTTGTTAAATTTTGTACAAGGTTTTCATATCTTTCCAAATCTTCATCAATCGTTTGATATTTTAGCTCAATCTGTCTAATTACCAGCTGCGAGTCACTTGTGAGTCTAACATCACTTATTCCTAGTTCAATAATGAGTTTGAGAGCATGGACCACTGCCTCATATTCTACTATGTTATTCGTATGCTCTTCGAACTCAAGACGAAATGAATGCACCACACGTTCTCCCCTTGGTGCTGTAATCACGATGCCTATTCCTGCTCCTTCTTTATTTCGCGACCCATCAACAAAAACTTCCCATCGTCGTGAACTATTTGAATCCAAAATATCCAATGGCTCTTCTTCTTCACACCCTGGCAGTCCTTGAATTTCATATTCCTCCTCAATTGGAAAATCTGCCAGAAAATCAGCTAGAATTTGAGATTTCTGTGCAGTTTGTATTTCATAAATAATGTTGTATTGTTCCAGCTGAGCATTCCATTTTGCTATTCTTCCTACTTTTCCTGTATTCTTTAAAACTGACTCCAATGGTGCTTTTTTTTAATATACGAACATAATGAGTAAAAAAATAAGTGCGTAACTTCTGAGTAGCAAATACTACTGACAAACTTAGTTGTTCAATCCTGGTATAATTTTTTTCTGCTGAATTCAGAGTCTTGCTGATGTAGTGTATTGGTTTTTCAATCTTTTCATTTGTTCGTACCATTACCCCACTGATTGCATTTTCTGTTGCCGCTATGTATAAAGTTAATATTTCTTCTGGCTCTGGTTTTTGCAATGCTGATAACGTGGCGAGATGTAATTTTATACTTTGAAATGCTTGTTCACAACGATCGTTCCATTCAAATTTATTTTTCTTCTTAAGTACATCGAAAAAGGGCTTGCATCGTTCTGATGATCTCGCAATGAATCTACTTAATGCAGCCAAACACCCATTTAACTTCTGTACACTTTTTATACTGTTTGGTGATGGCATATCTGTTATTGCCTGTATTTTTGCTGGATCAACTTGTATTCCATCTTTCGTAACCAAATATCCCAAAAATCGTCCTGAAGTAACACCAAAAACACACTTTTCTGGATTTATTTTCATTTTATATTTTCGTAATGCACCAAAAATTTCAGCTAAGTTCTGTAAATGATCATCAGATAATTTACTTTTTACTAGCATGTCATCCACATAAACTTCCAAAGTTTTTCCGATCCATGGTTTGAATATTGCGTCCACTAAACGTTGATATGTTGCTCCTGCATTTCGTAACCCAAATGGCATTCTGGTGTAACAATATAATCCCCGTGGAGTAAAGAACGATGTATGTTCCTGATCTGCTTCTGCCAATGCTATCTGATTGTATCCAGATTGTCCATCCATGAATGATAACATCTCATGTCCTTCAACAACATCTACTAATTGGTCGATGTTTGGGAGTGGGTAACTATCTTTTGGACATGCTTTGTTTAAATTAGTAAAATCTATACAAATTCTTACTCCACCGTTCTTTTTCGGGACAATCACCATATTAGAAATCCATGTGGGGTATCGTACTTCCCGAATGAATTTTGCACTTAACAGTTTAGTTAATTCTTTTTCCACTGGTTCATGGTATTCTGGTGCGACCTTCCGTATCCGTTGGCGAAAGGGAATTGCATCAGGACGTATTTTTAATTCGTGTTGTACGATTTTAGGATCGATCCCCGGCATATCTTCTATTCTCCAAGCGAACACATCTTCAAACTCACAAAGTAATTTAACTAACGGTTGTTCCAAATCTGCTTTTATTAACATCCCAATTCGCACTTGTTTGGGCAATTCTGTAGTGCCAATATTTATAACTTTTGTTTCCTCTACTGGAGTGAAAACTGGTTTTGGAATCCCAATTGGAGTTGGGGTTCCCTTTAATTGCTACATCGTCCCTTTAAGATGTTGGTCTATCAGATTTTCTTGACTCTGACTACTCTCTCCTTTTTCATTTACCGTTTTATTTTTTGCATGCTTTTCTAAATATTGACTTATTTCTTCCTCCTTTGCTTTAACTCTTCGTTCTTTTTTTCTTTTATATTGTAGATGCTCATGTTCCTCATTCATTCTTGTTTCTGTCATTATACAAAACTTAGCATCTTCTTGATCACCCTTTATCTCCATCTCTCCTTGCGGTGTTGGAAATCGCAAATATTGGTGATATGTTGATACCACTCCTTTCAATTGGTGAAACCATCGTCTTCCAATTATAGCATTATATGGTGATGGTGCATCCACAACACTAAACCTTGTCAAAATGTTGATCGGTCCAGCTGAAACTTCAAGATCAATGTCTCCCTTTGGCTTGGAAGATATTCCATTAAACCCGTAAATGATGTATCGTGATAGGATCAGCTGATCTTCTTTGAAACCCATTTTACAAAATGTATTATAGAACATTACATTTAACGAACTGCCCCCATCCAAAAGTATTTTCTTTACATTCCAGCCTGATATCAATAATGTTAACACAAGAGGGTCATTATGCATCTCAATTTCTTGGTTTACTTCTTGTGCAGAAAATGTCAAGGGACACTGATAGACACATTTTAGTGTCTAAATTGCACCTTAATTTCTAGTGAGTTAGTATTCGATTTTGTGTCTATTACGTGTTTTTATGCTTTTGTAGGTACATTAGAAGAATAAAGATTTGTGGAAAAATTGGCTCAAAAAGTGTTCTAGGCACCCGGGAAAATGGATCAAGGCACCCACACTTTGGATTGGGGCACCCTCGGATCGGGCTGAGCTGGATCGGGTCAACCCAGCGGGTCAACCAGGCGAGTCAACCCAGCGAGCTGGATCGGGCCGAGTCACCGGGTTAACTCATCGGGAAAGTCCTGTTTCAAACAGGAAAGGATTTGGTTGCAGATTTGGAGTTGTTTTCGTCAATTGAAGGTGACCCATTGCGATTAAAGTTCAAAGCAATAGAAAGACAACAAGAAATCCCGGAAAATCAGCTCGGGAAATCCAATTTTGGCCGGAATCAGGACTCGGTTCCTGTTTGAGTTTTGATTCGAAGATTGGAGTGATTTGAGAGAGTTCTATTAGGTTTAGAACTCTCTCTAGGGTTTGTTAAGTCTATAAATACCAAGAGATTCCAAGAAAAAGGGATACGAAAACCTAGAGAAGAAATCAGAGAAATTCCGGCCACTTCCGGTAGCCGCCGGTGACCTGCTGCTGCTCCGGCCGGCGTGTTCTTCATCCACCATCACCGAAGAAGATGATCTTGTAACATCTATATACGTTGCATATCCAGTGTTACATTCTGCTCCTGTTGCCTATTCTTTCAAATCTTTGTTGCTTAGAATACTTTCTGTTACAGCTGAACCCTCTCTTGCAACATTTATAAACGTATCTGTTCAGCTGTTGCACTATTATTTCACCTTGTAATCAACTTTTTGAGCAATGAAAAGATCTTTTGAGCAAGTTTTCTTCACCATGGGCTAAGTTAATTTACTGGGATGATGGATAAGGTATTTTTCTCAATTTTATGTGATTTAATTATTTTCTAATAATTATTTATAATTCTTTTGTTATTAGAATTGTATAGTTTTAAATAGTAAAAACGGTTTTCTTTCAACAGTTGTGCTTTTGCTTGATGGATTATGCTTAGTTAATTAATTTTGATAGTCCATGCTTGTGATTTACCTCTGTTTGTTAGCATAACAAAACCAATTTTGGCAATTATTTGGGCTTCAATTAATTTAAAAAGAATTATCTGATTAATCACATAGGTTGTTAGAATTACCTGATTCCTGATTCCTGGTATTTTTAAAATTATTCAAAAATCATCTTTAGGTTATTTAGTCTTTTTCTTACTCCTGAAATTTTCTAGAGTTAATTAGAATCATTATTTTCTAAAATCATTACCTTCACAAGTTCGAGAATCGAACCTCTTTTTACCACTATATAAAATTACATCAGACACGCCATCCAATCTTCCCATAATTCTGTTTGTCTTCCTTGAACTTTAAAGACTTCATGGTTCCGAATTCTCTTGCACAGTTTTTTATTGATTGCTACATTCAAATCCGTATTATCTTTTCCCGCATATGATATCGTATTAATTGTTTGTTCATTATATGGAATGCGTATTGCCTTGCTTTCATCATGTTTCTTTATTGGTTCAATTTTCTGAACAAATTCCTTTAACTCTCCAGCATCGACCATCTTTTGTACTAAGGCTATAAAATTTCTACAGTTGTTTGTTGTATGCCCTTTATAGCTATGATACTCACAATAGTCTTTTGAATGTTGCGTAAACTCTGGTTGATTTCCCTTTGTTATTGGCCATTGAAAATTTGGCCGATTCTTCAAAATGTTAAATAATCTGATATATGAAATGTTAAGCTTGGTGAACGTTCTTTCTCGAAATTGCTGAGCGAAATTTTTACCATATCCTTGTCGAAGGTGCTTTAATTCTCTTGATTCGAATTTCGGAAGAAATTTCCTTTTCTGATCAGGGGATTCCTCAACTGAATTTGTTCTCCTTGTATTTCCTTGACTTCTTGGATTGATTCTCGATCCTTGCTCTTGTATGTCTTGGAGCCTCGCACATGTTTCTATTATTTCTCTTAACTGGCCTTCAGTTTTTGGATTATTTCGGTGAATCTCAACAAAAAGCTGGCTTTTCCGATCAGCAATCCCCCATTTGTAATGGTTTATAGCTGTTATTGGGTCTAATTCACCTATTGCTTGACATATCGCATGCCATCTGGCTGTATATGATCGGATCGATTCTTCTGGCCAAGATGTTAATGAATAAAGTTTTTCCTCCCCTGAATCAACTGGTTTATTATACATGTATGCTTCAAGAAACTTCCTCACCAACTGTGCATAATTATGGATGGAATTATCCGGTAATCTGTCGTACCACAACAATGCCGTCCCTGTTAAACTAGATGGAAAACATCTGCACATGATTGCTTCATGATCATCCCACCGGGTCATCACTCGATTATAATACTTTAAGTGTGACGTTGGATCCTTGGTACCATCGTAACATTCGAATATTGGTATATTATATTCTCTTGGTAATGATACACATGTCAAATGTTGTGCTAACGGAGTTCGCTTTGCTTCTTTCAATACCTCTTCTATTCTTCCCCCCTCTTTATTTTTTAATCCTTTAATTTCTTCTTTCATTTGTTCCATCGTTTCCAAGCATGTTTCCCATTGGGTTCGTAAAATCTCTTTTTCTTGTTGCCTTCTTACTCGAGATGTCGATCCTAATAGTACCATTCTTTGATCTGGATTCCGTTGTTCACTTCTCGATATTTGTCTACTTGACATTACCTCCTGATTCCGTATTTTTGTCACAGCTGGTCTTTGCTTTCTCTGAATTACATCTTTTAAAACTTGATTTTCGGTTGCAAGTAATTCAATTCGATGGTTCACTCCTCTCTCATTTCATTTATTTCTTCTAATAAATCCTGTATTTGCTGCATTCTTCTTTGAGAACTCTCATGATCTGAAGAGTAATTCTGAACCACTGTATTTGGTGTTAATTCTTGATTTGGGGTATGATTTCCCTCGTTACTTTGCTGTTGTCCTGGTTCTCTTCCTTCCTCCAGTCTATTCTCCCAGTCTTCATTACCATTTTGGTTCCCAGAATTAGCGTCTTGAGACATAATTTTCAGATCCTGTTGTTTCTTAACTATTCTTCGCCTTGCTGATTGCTTTCCTTGCTTGATATCTAAAAATATCTCAGAAAATCAGTCAAATGAACTCTTATACATCAAAATCATAAGAGATCCTATTTATTGCTTTAACTGTGAATTCTTCCTATCACAATTCTGATTTTTTCCTAATTCATAAAATCCTTCGTTTCCTATTCTTAACTATCTTTTCAAACATTTTTCATGTCAAATAAACATGCTTATGTAGATAAACTTTTCACTTTTTGTATCTTGCAAAATTGAATACTTCCAAAAAAAATTTCTTTTAAATTTTTTCAACCAAATCCGTTCTTTTCTTAATAAAAATGTTTCTTTCTTGGACGACTTATTTTCTAAATTAAAACCTTTTTTCCTTCATCAGGTAGGATAAATCCTTTAATCGTCCCTGTTTCTAGCGCCAAATTGTTTAGGCCAAAAAATCTTTTCGACTAAACAACCAATCATATTCTCACATATCAATTTAAAGTTGAAATCGAGTAACACCCAAACATCTTTGTAT
>JAJJMC010033762.1:0-12333 GCA_023531435.1 Papaver californicum | reverse complement strand
ACACAATGATTTAACGTGGTTCGACAATCAAATTGTCTACATCCACGGGTGATAAATATTTGGATCCTTTTCTTATTCATGTTTATATGTTACAGATAGATATCAAACTACATAATTAAAGTCAAATTAATCAAAGAACGATTGAACTATCAAATTAACACAAGTCTCATACCTAAACTCCTTGCTCTGATTCTATTCCGTATGTCCAATTTTCCCCCAAATTTTTCAGCCCTCTTTCTGTTTGAGAGTTTTGTATTTATAGCAAGCTTTATGGGTCCCTCAAATCTAAACTTTCCACCTATTATTTCTTATCCAAACTTTGGAATGAAGTGTATTCCGCAGGGTTTATCTGTATTTCCCGCAAGATTTGATTTGCGTATTTCGTATATTCCTTAGTTTCTTACTTGGTATCCCGCACCTTTTATGTGGACTTGTACTGAAATTATCGTTTTTAGATTTGGATGTACGTTTCGGTCTTACAAAATTATGGCATGTCTAACATGTGGCCCTTCTGAATTCTGCATGTCCAATACGTGGCTATAAAAAGTGTCTTGTCATGCTTTAGTTTCTTTTGTTCCGTAACCTGTTCGATTGAGATGTGCCCATCATGCATTAATATTTGTCAGTTCCCTTTATTGTGTCAGGCTTTCCAGTAACTTGTGTGTCAGTCATGCAACGGAACTGTCTATTTCGTGTAGTGTGCCATGCTTTCCCGCAACCTATGTGTCGTTCATGCAACGATGTTGTCTGTTTCAAATGTCTGTTTCAGTACTTCTTATAGAGTTTGGTTTCAGTGTTTCTCGTTCTATTATAATCTGATACTCCTCCCATAGTATTTGAACACGTGTAGTTTGCGATTTAATACCCTCACAATTTGCCCCTTTTTCATTTTGAATTTTTGCATATGGTAAAAATTTGAAAAAGGAAAAATAGTTATTATCCTTACGATTTTCACGCTAGTAATAAATTTTCTTCCCACGTTTAGCTTTACTCTTCCCGATTTTCACGCTATTAATAAATTTTCTTCCCACGTTTCTGTCAGTTGGCGGTTTCGAGGAAATCATATGTCTGATAAAGTTTTTCTCTCTTTCACTTTTTGATGGTTTCGTCAGTTTCAGTCTTCTCATATTTAATGTTAGTCACATCTCTTATCTTATTGTTCATCCTCTTTGTCTTTTTTTCTTAAAGTTTTTGTGTTTTTCATTCTTCTGAACTTTTCAGTGCTTTTTCATTCTTCTGAACTTTTCAAAGATTCCTTAGTACTTTTTCATTCTTCTGAACTTTGTGATTAAGGATTTTCTGCCTCGGGATCAAGTCTTCTTTTCATTCAATCATCTGATTTGCTTTCTGTTCTCTACTTCGTTACAGGTAATACTCTTAACCTATTTCTTAAGGTATTTGTTTACTTATCAATCTCTTTGACGGAATCTTTTAGAATAGACAGTGATGATGATGATGATGATGATGATGTTGATGTTATTCTTGTTTATTTTTTCATATATTTACTGGAGTGAATGGTGATAATGATGATTATAATGATGATCTTGTTTATTTGTTCATATATTTGCTGGAGTGAATTATGATGATGATGAGAATGATGATGATCTTGTTTATTTGTTTTGAAAAAGTTTTGTTGTATTCTTGCTTTTCACCTGGCTAAATCCATTTTTTTATATGTAGATAAAAATCCATCATGTCTGAAAAACTGATAACAATGCTGGTGGTGGTGCTTCTCATCAAGATGATCATCCTTTAGAAAGGAAGTCATCTCACTATGTTGTGAGAAGGAAGAAGGTGGTAGATGAGTCTGATAGTTCAAGAATTCAACCTTCTACCTTAAGAAGGACCGATGACGTATCTGTTGCGGCCGAAAGACCAGCTTTTAAAAATAAGCGGTTAAAATAAAACTTGGGCTTTAGGTCGATGAACCTTGCAGAGTTTAAAATGAAGCACAATATTCAGCAATTTAAAGTTTCCTTCTGCGATCCTGCTGAAGGAGATGAAATTAAGTTGGAGATGATGGAGAAGTTTGAGTACAACAACAACAGGCTGTTAATACGCGGGAGTATTGGATGCGGGCTTGAAGCTTCCTATGTACCAGAGCGAGAATTCTTTTCAATTTTAGGTTCTCGCAAGCCGTAAAAAGTCCAAGTACGGTTTAGTCCGATCCATCACCCAATATAACGGGAATTGGTGTCGCGTGTTGGATGAATGTAGTATGCGTAGCAGGGGAAAAACCAACTTCACATGTTACGTTCCCGACCCTGCGGAACGTAAACACTACACGGTATATAACTTCCATGTTATATATGCAGATAATATAGATGCGAAGAATTATAAGAAATAGAGTGTCGGTCTGGGCCGCAGAGGTGGTGAAGGATTTCGTTTGCTCTGGGAGATTGATAACTCCAAGTTGAACGTCGTTCCTGGGAAGCAGGATCTTTTACAGGAAAATATCCGCGATGATCATGATTTCAGGTGGTAACTCACTCCCCTGATCATTGAAGGTTCATGGGTTTTCGGGTTCATCCAAGAAAGCGTGGTTTACAACCTTCTATCGTGTTTTCATCCTTACTACCCTTGGCGGTTAAAGTTTGAAGGATTCACTTTTTCGCTTGTCAATATGGTATGTAAAATTCTCTCTATCTTTTTATATCATGTTTTAAACATTGTTTACTTGTTTTTCCTCTTTTTATAGCCGCAAGCCGAAGGGGGCGCAAGAGGTGATTCAGGGGTTAAGCGCAAAGCCGCAGCTCCAACAAAAAAGGTATTGACTTATCAAATGAATTCTTATGATCCTTATGAATTTTATTTAATGATTTCTTGCGGTATATTGACAGGGTCGGAAAAAAGCTAAGGCTACGCCCCGTACTTCTACTAACAGGGAGGAAGGAGAATTTTGTAATTCTCCCCTTAGTCATCCAATGTTGCGAACTGCAGACATTTCTGAACCTAAAAGAAATGAAGAACAGAATGTCCCGCTTCAGGTGACAACTTTTGTGCCCACAGAGCCGATTGCTGCTGCGGCGGAAGCTTCGGGCGTTGCGGACAGTTGTCCGATTCAAGCCGTTGATCCTGAACTTTCCTTACTTTCTCAACTTTCTCCCTTGTTTGGAGATGATCTTCTCGAACCTTCTACAAGTGAATATGATTCAACTGATAAAGAAGATCTCCCCGTTCAAGGTGAACCGGGAAGTGTTGCAGTTGAAGAGGGTGTGCCGTCAAATGCCATGACTGTAGAAGGTGAACCAGCATCCGTTACAGTGGAAGCGGCTCCTTTCGAGGGCAATGTCGCAAGCACAACTGCGGTGCAAATGAGTGAAGAAATCCCGCACATGGATAAAGGCAAAGGGGTAGTGGGAGATGAAAATCTCATGGAAAAGGAAGAAGAGGCTTTCCGTTGGTTCATGTCGAAGGAGTTGCTATCTGTTCCGTGCGATTCCAAGCCGGTGGAAATAGATAGCCCTGGAGTCGCTAACTTGCGGGAGTACATGCGGTCTGCACCGTATGATGCAGTGAAAGAATCCTGGTTAAGAGGCCAAGGCCATCCCATCGACTCCTCCTTCTACATAAATCAGCCTGTTTCTCTTGCAGAGACGGTTGCACTAGCAGATGGTAAAGCGTACTCTTTCCCGCAACAAGCTCTCTTGCAGGTATTTTTATTATTTTAATAACCTTAAATTTCGTTTTATTTTCATCTTTATTTATAACTTTAGTACTTAAATCGCAGCTTGACCGGGGTCAAAACGCCGCCTATACGGCTTATAAGTTTTGTAAAGGACGATCCATGAAGATGGAGACTCAGTTTAGAATTGTGGAGGAAGAAGCTGCGGGTTTGAAGCGGGAAAACGATGCGCTTCGTCAGCAGTTACTTGATCGTCAAAATCAAGGTTTAATACTTTTCCTCTCGTCATTTTTCTTACTTTATTTATATGTTTTCTGAATTATTTTATAAGATCAGCGGGGGATTCAAACCTTGTGGCTAGCTGCAACGTAGAGACATGCGTCTGAAAGAACACGTGTTGAAAATTAATAATGAAAATATGGAAATCAATAGAAGGTTCAGTACTCAGGTAGATATGATGAATGAAGCTAAATCAAAGTATGAGGAGTTAGACTCAAAGCATCGGCTTTTATATGGAGATTTCATCCGCAAGAAGATATAATACAATGCTACTTCGTTATGGACTAAAGATTGTCTTCTTGAAGCGCGGGCACAATCAGAGAAGTTGGAAGAAGAAAATCGCAAGCTTTTTGTGGAACACCAGAACATTCTTGCGGGATTCTTCCGTTCCGGGTCACATCACGACTTTCAGCTTTCTTCTTACATCGCGCAACTGATTAAAGATAGAGATAACTCAGCTTCAGATGCTCATGCCAAAGGAACCGCATTTGCGGATGCTCTAGCTAAAATCCGCAGCCTATCTGACACCGTTCTTCTACGTGAAAGTGATATCTTTCTCTTACATAAAGAGGTAGAAAGGCGTAATCTGAATCAAATCAGTTGAGGGATAATGAATTATTGAAACAAACGGAGTTAGATCGACGTCATCGAGATCTTCAACAACTTACAGACAATTATCGTAAACTTTCAGAAGAATATGATTTCCTTGATTTTTCTAAAGACGCAATGGCTCACGAATTAAAAGAGTTTAAATCCCTCGCAAGAGGTAGCTTATTTTATTGCATACTTGAAGTTGAATATTATTTCCACATTGATTAACCTGTTATTTTTGTTACAGGTTTTGAAGAAAAATTCAAAGATGCGGCTGCAAGAACTGCTAAGGATGAAGGAGAGCTTGGTACTGCCAATGCTAAGGTGGAAGAAGTCATAGGGAAGCTGGAGCTTGTTACTGCCAAAGCCAATGAGCCACAAAATCATCTAGAACTTCTATCCTTTAAAAATAAAGAGGCGGATGATAAATGGCGGCTAGAAACTCTGAAGGACGAAAGCTTGGCTCGTGACTTGGCTTCAGAACGAGGGAAAATAATTTTTTGGAAGGGGAGTGTCCAAAACTCTGCCGCCGAGGTAGGTATTTGCAAGAAGGATCTTGAAGCCGCAAAAGCTCATATTTCTTGGTTGAGGATTGAAGCTCGTGCTGGAGTTGCAAAAGCGATAAACAACACTCTTGATAAAGTTAAGGCTGATGGATTTACCAAAGTTTATAACCGCAAAGAAATCCCTTAACATCCTTCTAGTGCAAAACCTCCTGCTCCTTAATTTTTCCTTTGTTTTCATGTTCCTTAGTTTTCCCTTCTTTCAAATTGCACTTTCTTTTTTGCCTTGTATTATTGTTCCTGCAAAAAACTTTATAAATATATATATTGATTGTTAGTGCATTGATTGAGTGTGTATTGATTAACCGCAAGGCAATTTTGTACCTTGGGTTACTTTGAGGGTTGTAGCGCATGTCTAACTTCTCTCTGGCCAGGAGGAAATTAGGATGCGTTCCCTAGAGCACCTCCTAAAACGAAGAGTACCTGATACAATAATTAATGTTATGTTAGGCATCCCTGGGACGAAAGATCCAATAGTCATACACTCATAGACATTTACATGGACTTTCTAGAGAGATTGCATTTGTTCTGCTTTACCTAGTATGAAGCGCCAATTATTGTATGATTGCATTGTTGGTTATGTGTAATATGGTTTGAGATATTGTGTGTTCCAAGGATGCCGTAAAATTTCTCCATTCATATTCCGCAAGTAGTATGAACCTTGTCCCGCAATATGTTGTATAACGTAAGGTCCTCCCCATGTTGATGCAAATTTTCTTGCTTTTTCATCCTTTGGTATTTCGGGATTTGCCGTAGAACATATTGCCCTTCCACAAAATTCCGCAACTTTACTTTCTTATTATATTCTCTTGCCAATCTTCTTTGATAATTTTCCATCCTTTGGAGCGTAACTTCCCTTCTTTCTTCTAAGTCATCCAACTTCTCAAGCATTAGATCGGTATTTAAATTTTTTTCCCACGCTTTTGTCCTTGTTGTGAGTAAAATAATTTATGTTGGAATAACTGCTTCCGCTCCATAGGTGAGAAAAAATGGTGATTGTCAAATGGCTTCTCTTCTTGTCGTGCGATATGCCTACAAAGTGTCATGAAGCTGTTCGCACCATCGTTTATGATGACCATCTAAAGTCTTCTTTAGATTCATGGCAATAGTTTTATTTGTAGCTTCAGCTTGTCCGTTACTTTGAGGATAAAGTGGAGTGAATTTGTTCTTTTGGATATTAAATGCTTCGAAAAGCATATCAGTGTTTTTCCCTTGTAATTGTTGTCCATTGTCCGAGACTACAGCTACCGGAATTCAAAATCTGCAAATTATATCTTCGAATAAAAACTTGAAAACATCCGTATCTCTAATGTGAGCAAGAGCTTTGGCTTCAACCCATTTAGTGAAATAATATGTTGCTATGATCAAATATTTTCTCTTTTGTGTACCTTCCAATAAGGGCCCAACAATATCTACTCCCCATTTGCAAATGGCCAGGGGATGAGTACAGAATTGAGTTCCATTGCAGGAGTTTTAATTCTTTTTGCAAAACGTTGACATTCTTCGCATCTTTTTACCATATTCTCCGCATCTTTATGCATAATGGCCAGTAATACCCTTGCGTTTTTGCTTTTAGTGCGAGTGATCATCTTCCAGTATGATTTCCCGTGTCTCCATAATGGATATCTGTGAGAATACGTTGTCTTTCTTCTTGTGATAAACATCGAAATAACGGTCCAAAAAAAGACATGTGGTACAAAATTTTATCCCGTAATTGATAATTTGCAGATTTTGATTGCACTTTTCTTGCCTCTTTAGTGTTTGTGGGTAATATCCCATTTTCTTAAGTACTGATGTATCGGGATCCTCCAATCTTTTTCAGATAATTCATTTCCTGGTTTATGTGGAAAGTTTGCATCATCTTTAATGGCTGCATCTTCAATATCTTCACCTACTTCTTCTTCCATGTTTTCAACTGCCCACAACTTAATTGATGGCTCATAGATGCGCCCAATTTTGACTGATGATATATTCTGATATTTTATCGTTGAAGAAATCAATGCTAATGCATCAGCGTGGCGATTCTTATCTCTGGATAAATGTCAAAAAATTATATTTGGAATTTGAGATGCCGATTTTTGAACAAGATTCTTGTATTCTATCAAGTCTTCATCAAGTGCTTGATATTTTAACTCAACCTGCCGAATTATCAGTTGTGAATCACTTGTAAGCCGTACTTCACTTATTCCCAACTCGATGATGAACGAAGGGAATGAACCACAACCTCATATTCCACTATATTATTTATATATTCACCGAACTAAAGACGAAATGCATGTACCATCTGATCTCTTGTAGGGGTTGTAATCACAATTCCGATTCCAGCTCCTTCTTTATTCCGTGCCCCATCAACAAATACTTCCCATCTGCGGGAGTTTACAGAACTTAGAATATCTTGGGAATCATCATCTTCTATTCCGGGCAAACCTTGGATTTCAAAATCATCATATAGTGGAAAATCCACAAGGAAATCTGCCAAGACTTGTGATTTTTGTGCAGTTTGTATTTCAAATAAGATATGGAATTATTCCAGTTGTGCATTCCACTTTGCTATTCTCTCTACTTTTCCCGCATTCTTTAGTACGGACTCTAACAGAGCTTTACTTGGTACCCGCACATAATGTGTTATGAAATATGTGTGTAATTTCTGTGTAGCAAAAACCAGTGCTAATATCAATTGTTCAATTTTGGTGTAATTCCTTTCTGCAAGATTAAGAGTTTTACTGATGTAGTACACTGGTTTCTCTACTTTCTCATTTGTTCATACCAATACCGCACTTACAACATCTTCTGTTGCGGCTAAGTACAAGGCCAGCACTTCTTCAGGCTTTGGTTTTTGTAGTGCGGGTAGTGTGGTGAGAGAAGCTTTGATGTCTTGAAACGCTTGCTCGCAGTTTTCATTCCATATAAATTTGCTTTTCTTCTTTAATGTATCAAAAAATGGTTTACATTTGTCTGATGATCTGGCAATGAATCTGCTAAGTGGGGTTAAACATCCATTTAATATTTGTACTTCCTTTATATTCCTTGGAGATGGCATATTAACAATCGCTTGTATTTTTTTGGATCAACTTCGATCCCCTTTTTTGTAACCAAGTAACCCAAGAACTTTCCAGATGTAACTCCAAAAATACATTTTTTTGATTGACTTTCATTTTATATTTTCATAGAGCCTCAAATATTTCTCTCAAATCTTGTAAATGATCCTTTGAAAGGTTACTTTTTATTAGCATATAATCTACATAGACTTCCAAGGTGCGGCCTATCCATGGTTCAAATATCGCATCTACTAGTCGCTGATAAGTTTCCCCCGCATTCCTTAACCCAACTGGCGTTCTAGTATAACAGTACAAACCGTGCGGGGTAAAAAATACAGTATGTTCATGATCTTCTTCAGCTAAAGCAATTTGATTATACCCTGATTGTCCATCCATGAAAGATAAAGCCTCATGCCCTTCAACTTCATCTACTAGTTGATCAATGCTAGGGAGCGGATAACTATCTTTGGGGCATGCCTTATTCAAATTGGTAAAATCTATACAAATCCTCATTCCTCCATTCTTCTTTGTACGATTACCATGTTGGATATCCAAGTTGGGTAACGCACCTCTCGAATAAACCCCGCATCCATGAGCTTTTTTAATTCCTTTTCAACTGGAAAATGATATTTGGGTGCCACTTTGCGTATACGCTGCCGAAAGGGTGTAGTGCCCGGATGTATATGAAACTCATGACGGACAATACTTGGATCAATGCCTGGTATATCCTCCATTTTCCATGCGAAAATATCCACATAATCTCTAAGTAAATAACCAAATTGTGTTCCCTTTCTATTTTCATTAGTGTTCCAATCTTGATTATTTTTGGAGCTTCTTCTGTTCCTATGTTGATATTCTTGATTTCTTCAATTGCTGAAAAAGTGGATTTGGGAGCCCCTAAATTATGGGAGCTCCCTTTAATTTCTATTCTGGGATACTGCCCCTTTCTTTAGTTTTTGGCATGTTTTCTTTTGATGAAGTGTTTTCATTTGTTTCATTCACTGACCCTCTTCCGGCAGTCTCAATCAAATTGGTTTGTTGCTTCTTCTTTGGATTTTATCTTTCGTTCTTTCTTTCTATTTTGTTGCTGCAGAACTCGTTCCTCATTCATATGAGTTTCTACGAGGATGCAAGATCTTTTAACATTCGGATCCCCTTTTATTTCCATCTCCCCTTGCGGTGTCGGGAATCACAAGTATTGCTGATATGTTGAGGTCAGTCCTTTCAATTGGTGGACCCAATGTCTACCAATGATGGCATTATATGGAGACGGTGCCTCTACTACACTGAATTTAGTCAAAATTCTTATTGGTTCTGCCATAACATCAAGTAAAATTTCCCCTTTTGGTTTTGATGTTATCCCATTAAACCCATAAATAGTGTAGTAAGAAGGTGTAAGTTGATCATCCTTTAATCCCATTTTTTGGATGTGTCATAAAATAACACATTAAGGGAGCTTCCCCCATACATGAGGATTTTTTTTTCATTCCACCCAGACACTGGTAAAGTGAGCACCATCGGATCATTGTGTGTTTCGATTTCTTGATCAACTTCGTCCGCTGAAAAAGTTAATGGGGAAGCCATCCATTCCTCCCATGTTTCTGTAACTCTCCCCATAACTTTGAAGACTTCATGTCTGTGAACCCTTTTACGCAGCTTCTAGTCAATGGCTGCGTTCATAGATGATTGACTTGACTCGGTATAGGAAATCATATTGATGGTTGGGTTATTCTGTGGAATATTTACAGTTTTTCCTATGTTGAGCCTTGGTGGAGGATTGGGCAAATAAAGATATTCTTTTAGCTCTCCCATATCAATTAATTTTTGGACTTGCATTTTCAAATTCTTGCATCTTCTTATGGGATGGCCATGAAAGCAATGATATTCACAATAATCTTTTGAACCTTGTGTGTATGATGGCTGCTTTCCTTTTGTCCACGGCCATTCAAAATCTCGTCTGTTTTTTATAGCGTTCAAAATTTGTGCATATGGGGTGTTGAGTTTGGTAAAAACTTGATCCTCAAATTGATTGTTGAATTTTCTTTCTTCATCCGCCCTTTCTCGCTTAAATTCAATATATGGATTTTCGCCCGCAATCCGCTTTCCGGAACTTGTTGATGGTTCCACAAAATTTACCATGTTGGAAATCCTCTGATGTTAGGAAATTATTCTTGGATGCTGTTTTTGAAATCCTGCAACCTTGCATATTTTTCAATAATTTCCCTGAGATCCCCTTCGGTTTTGGCTTTTTTCCATGTATATCTTCAAAGAGTGGGCTCATGCGGTTGTCTATCCCCCATTTGTAGCAGTTAATAGAAATTTCTGGATTTACATTCCCTATTGCTTGACAGATCGCCTGCCATCGATCTGTGTAGTCTCGAATAGTCTCCTCTGTCCAAGACGCAAGGGAAAATAACTTGTCCATCCCAGCGACTGCAGGTTTATTATACATGTATGTTTCCAAAAATTTACGAGTCAATTGTGCGTACGAATGTATTGACCCTTCTGGTAAATTATCATACCATGTTAACGCTGACCCTTTCAAATTTGAAGGAAAATATCTACATATGATAGTATCACTCTGTTCCCAACGGGTCATATTGTGGTTGTAGTATTTTAAGTGAGCCGCTGGATCCTTCGTCCCATCATAACAGTCAAAGATGGGAAGATTGCACTTATGCGGGATAGACGCATGCGCAAGGTGTGAGGCCAATGGTGTTCTACTTTCCTCTTTTAGCACTTCTTCAAGTCGTCCTCCCTCTTGTTTATTTTTTAAAGTTTTAATTTTTCTCTCATCTGTTCCAAGTCCTCAAAATATTTTTGCCATTTGTTGTTTTGTGGCTCCGAATCATCAAAATCTAGTCCATCAGGTTCATACCGCTGATTTATCTTGTTTTGTCTTGAATGAAAATATGTATCATGTGCGGGTTCCACTAGCATCACGCTTTGATCTTTATTGACCCTTGCTTTAATTTTTGCAGATTTGTTTGAGCTTACTTCTTGCCCATGTATCATGTTAATAGATGTTTTCGCATCCTGTTGGGCCTTTTGTCTGAGCATTTGGTTCTCTTGGGTTAAAAGAACAATTTTTTCTATACAAGTTTTTTGAACCTTGCGCATTTCATTCAATTCTTGAAGTAGTTGATTAATGGGATCAACCCTGTTTTGTGACGCTCCTTCATGTGGTTGATTGATTGATTTTCTGGAATGTTTGCCTGAGCATCCAAGGGTTGTGGTCCTTGGGACTCCTCTATTATTTCTTTTTCTGGAAGAGTCTCTATTGTCTGATTTCCCAAATTTCTCATGTCAACCTCTTGTTCTTGTGCGGTTCTATTTGCAACTGTCTCCATTTACGTAATTTCTTTTGGAATATTATAATACCTGCTTTGTTCAATCTTATGTTGTCGTAGAAATTTCTTTGTCGATGTTCTAACAAGAGTTCAGATAATGAGATGTGTGTTTCATAAAATTTTAACATCCGCAATATGTATATAAAATAATTTGACTGATAGAAAACATATAGCTAAAAAATCTGAAATATCACATAAAAGCTAGACAACTTTCCAATTTAACTTAGGTTTTATGTGTTTATCAAATCATTTTTTACAAACAAATCAGAAGCAATTTTAGAAATTTATTTCAAAGCTTATTTTACAGTTTTGACAAGAATCAAAACTAGGTAGCTGTAATACAATTTTAATTCATACAATCAATTGATTCAATGACACATAAATTTAATGGTTTCAAACTATATTCTTTTACAAAATCATTATAAAACAGAATATTTTGGCAGAAGTTTATGAACAAAATTTTTTAAACCCATGGTTAAGAGAACATCTGGGGTGATCAAAAATATTAATATAAATGAGAAGTATCAATTAAATATGGGTGGTATATGAAAATAACAATTAAATCTATATGAACATCAGTTGAAAGAATTCCTAACTCAAAATGTTGTCATATGGGATTTATAGGATAACAAAAGTTTAAAGTTTCAAAAATAAAAATAAAAATTTAGACAGGTAGAATAAGTTCTTTTACACATCCCTGTTTCTAGCGCCAAATTGTGACTACCAAAAATCTAAGTCTTTGGATCACAACCATCAAAGTCAGAAACATAGTAAATCAAATCTCTTAAAATGGAAACGTAACATGTTAACAATTTGAAGAAAGAATTAAAACATATATCAACACAATGATTTAACGTGGTTCGACAATCAAATTGTCTACATCCACG
>JAJJMC010033740.1:37500-65541 GCA_023531435.1 Papaver californicum | reverse complement strand
TTTTTTTTGTTGATTCCTAGGTGTAGTGCTTCTTCCCCTATGCCGCCTATTGGTACTGATGGAGTAGGATGGACCTCTAATACAGAAGAACCTATAGGTGTAACCTTTCGTTCAATACTAGATTAGAAAATTGAAGTATCTGAGGCTGCATCAATCGGGGATACACAATAGAAGGAATTGTTCTATTTCCAAACTTCACCTTCAAGAAGCGTAGATTTTTTGCAGATTTATTTCAATAAACGCCTTTCGTTTTATACCGAATCCAACCCTGCGTGCCTTTACTCGTAAGACGGAGAACACTAAATAGAATCAAATCACACCATCTCTATAATAGGTAAATGCCTCTTTTTCTCCGGAAGTTGTCGGAATTATGCGTAATAAGATATTGGCCACAATTGAAGAGGTCTTATCAATAAAATTTCCATTTATCCGTGATCTAGGCATAGTTCGCAATCCATTCTATAATTCTTCTCATTACCTCGCATGGGAAAAGAATCCCACAAACAAAGGAATTGTACAGGACGAAATAACATAAAAAAAGACTCGTTCTAAACATTCAATTAATATTTCCTACAGATTATGATTCAAAGAAGGAAAAAGAATAGAATAATAATTCTATGACCAAAATCCCATCCATTTTCATATTTCGAATTGTTATAATCGGTTAGTCGTACCTATATTGCAAAAATAAATATGAATGGCTCGCTATTCACCCGATTTCTGGGTCATAATCATAAAATTTTGTAGGAGAGATGGCCGAGTGGTTGAAGGCGTAGCATTGGAACTGCTATGTAGGCTTTTGTTTACCGAGGGTTCGAATCCCTCTCTTTCCTTATCTTTGCCTAATTCAAGAGCGTTATTGACCACAATGGATCAAATAACAAGGAATAGGATTATTCCACGAGGTAGACCTTTCTTTGAAATGAATTCTATATTCCTAATTGGGGTGGTACGAAAAATACTGATTAAAGGGTCGCCAAGACATAAAAAAATCCCCGCGGATCCATTTATGATACATGAATGGGAAAAATATCCGGATCAAACCCCTTAGCTTCGGTCAATTTACTTCGGCGAAAAGGGGGAAAAATTCTCCGAATCCTTGCCTTGCTATTTGAGTTAGGTTCAAGTCTGACGGGAATAATATTCTACGACTAGCAACTCGTTTATTTTCAAGCCGACCCACTTACTATCTATTATTTGATTGACTAACCCTTTATATTGGGATGAGTGAAGAGTCAAATGTTTTGGCAATTCTTCATGGGAGGATGAATCAAGATAATTTTGAATCAGAGCTTTGGATTTTTGTTCATCCCTCGTCGTAATAATATCTCGGGGTTTGCAGCGATAACTTGGTATATCTACTATATGGCCATTAACTAAAATATGTCTATGGTTAACTAATTGCCGAGCTCCAGGAATGGTCGAAGCCATACCCAATCGAAAAAGTATGTTATCCAAACGCATTTCAAGTAATTGTAGTAAAACCTGACCAGTTGACCCTTTGGCTTTTCCGGCGATACGAACATATTTAAGTAATTGTCGCTCTGTCAGACCATAATGAAACCGCAATTTTTGTTTTTCTTCTAGACGAATACGATATTGAGACTTTTTCCCAGAACGCGATTGATTTCTAAGATCATTTCCGGCTTTAGGCCGTTTACTAGTTAGTCCCGGTAAAGCCCCCAGACGGCGTATTTTTTTGAAACGAGGCCCTCGGTAACGAGACATAAAAACTCCTTTTTTATTTACAGAATAAACCTAAATTAAGACTGAACTAAACGATAAACGAAAAAAATATACTGAAGTTAAGTACTGTACTACAAAGAAGAATGAGATGAATTGTATCAATATTCAGACTCTTTTGTATATATAGCAAGGTAAGGAGACTTTGTCCTAATTTGTTCTGTAGAGATCTAACCAACCGCTCGAATCCGTTTTTTATTCATAGTTGGAAGTTCTTACGACATAATAGATCCACTATTTTTGAGAAAAGGAAAAAAGTATTTTCAATATACCTTGAGTTCAACCAGACATTATTAATCATGTAATAAAGTATAAAATGGAACAAAGAGAGAAAAGCCGGCTATCGGAATCGAACCGATGACCATCGCATTACAAATGCGATGCTCTAACCTCTGAGCTAAGCGGGCTCACATAACAGAAATTGTGTTGTGCATAGGAATTCAGTCAACTACTTAGCTCTTAGCTATTCAAAATCGATAATGAATATGAATAGAGAAAAAATGAATACTGAATAGAATGGTATTCTATAACAATATAATATAACATAAGAATTAATATAACGATAAATAGAGTGATATATGATATCAAAATTTTCAATGGGAAGAAATTCTACATTTTTTCTTTTCCATAATTCTCTTTTATATTTATAATTTATATGAATATGATTATCAATATCTTAATTCTAAATTATTAGAAATTAAGAAAAATATGGCATTCTAAAAAAAGAATCGAACGTTCAAGTATTTAAAATCGGGCGGGAAAAGTGAGAGGAAGAGAGGAATATATATGTGATATATATCCATCCATATTGAATTGCGGATACATCAATGATAGAATCATTTCTGATTAAACCAAATGTAGGTCCTTCAATAGAGAAAAAGGGGTAGATAAAAAAGAAATCAAAGAGGAGTAAAGAGAGAAACCTTTTAGATAGATAAGCTGTATCTAATGAATTCAACGGTTAACGGTTCCAGCATGAACGAAAAAAAGAAAGGGATGGCATCCCGGCCAGATCTTCGGCTCAAACTAAAAAGGGGATATGGCGAAATCGGTAGACGCTACGGACTTGATTGGATTGAGCCTTGGTATGGAAACCTACTAAGTGATAACTTTCAAATTCAGAGAAACCCTGGAATTAAAAATGGGCAATCCTGAGCCAAATCCTGTTTTCAGAAAATAAATTAAGGGGTTTCTGAAAGCGAGAATAAAAAAAGGATAGGTGCAGAGACTCAATGGAAGCTGTTCTAATGAATGGAGTTGACTGCGTTGGTAGAGGAATCCTTCTATTCAATTTGAATTTAAACTCCATAAAGAATGGGGGATAAACCTATATACGAGACGTACGTATACGTACTGAAATATCAAAGATTCTATGAATGCCGCCCTAAAATTTTTTTTACATAAAAAAAAAGGAATCATTTTTGTGAATCTATTCCAAGTTGAAGGAAGAATCGAATATTCAGTGATCAAACCACTCACTCCATAGTCTGATATATCTTTTGACGAACTGATTAATCGGACGAGAATAAAGATAGAGTCCCGTTCTACATGTCAATATCAATACAGACAACAATGAAATTTATAGTAAGAGGAAAATCCGTCGACTTTATAAATCGTGAGGGTTCAAGTCCCTCTATCCCCACAAAAAGGCCCGTTTTACTCCCTAACTGTTTATTTATACTTCTACTCTTTTTTCTTTTCGGCAGCGCCCGAAAATTAGCTATATTTATCATTCACTGTACTATTTCACAAAAGGATCGGAGCAGAAAAGCCTCTCTCGTATCACAAGTCTTGTGGTATATATGTACAAAAGAAAATCTATGATCAAGGAATCCCCGTTTGAATCATTCACAGTTCACAGCATTATTTTCAACTTCAAAAGTTTTCTTTTTTGAAAATTCCGGAAATTCCAGGGCCTGGGTAAGATTTTGTAATGCTTTTTGATTCTCTTGAATTGACATATACCCAAGCCCTCTAGTAGGATGGGGATGGTGCCTCAAGAAGGGTTGGGATAGCTCAGTTGGTAGAGCAGAGGACTGAAAATCCTCGTGTCACCAGTTCAAATCTGGTTCCTGACATTGAGTATCTACTGTTAAGTTCCTGACATTGAGCATCCATTATTAACCCACAGGTTAATAATAGATACTCATACAAATTCGATACGAATCAGCATACATACATGCTATCGTCCGAATGTCTAGAGAGAGAAAATCCTACCCTTTTTCTTAAAGTCTGTATAAAAAAAGAAATAGAATATCTTCCAAATTTGGGAATCTCAATGAGGACCCATTTTTTTGCGCATCCATATATCCATATATAGGAAAAAGAGTTCGATTACTCTGTTTGCTCTAGAAGAGACTGTAAAAAAATTCCTTGAATATCTCGCGGCGTAAAAAGAAAATTAGGTTCGTATCATTCAATGAGCATCTTGTATTTCATAGAATTTTGGAGCAATATAATCCTTACGTAAGGGCCATCCTATCCAACTTTCAGGCATCAAAATACGTTTCAGGCGTGGATGATTATCATAAGAGATTCCCAACATATCATAAGATTCCCGTTCTTGGAAATCCGCACTTTTCCAAATCCAAAAAACAGACGGAATTCTGGGATTTATCCTTGGGGCAAATACTTTAATGCATACCTCCTCTGGCTGATCCACACCATACTCTATTCTCGTAAGATGATACACACTAGCTAAGAGTCCGCCCGGTGCTACATCATAGGCACACTGAGAGCGTAGATAATTGTAACCATATACATATGAAATGACAGCAATGGAATGCCAATCCTCGGGCTTTATTTGTAAAGTTTCGACTCCTTGGTAATCGAAGCCTAAAGATCTATGAACTAACCCATGCTTGACTAGCCAAGCAGACAAACGACCCTGCATTTTTTTAATCTCTCCCGGATTTTCATTTGTATAAGTAGTTCACGTTTACGACGAAATTTTTGAAAATTGAAGTGAAGGGCATTTGCTATTCTTCTGCACAAAAGAAAAGCAGCCTCCCTAATTCACTAATTCGTGGGAAGATACTGAACTTTTGTATTTGAAAAATGTTTCATAAGGTATCTCTGAAGTGGATCGCGATTGATAGACTAATCCTTGATCATAATTTCCAGTATGCGTGCTGCGTCCAACATAAAACTTGTGAGTGGTAGTAAAACATCGATTATTCTGTTGAGACCCAAATCTATCCTCGTAGATTTCTCGAGATACCTTCTTACGAAGTTTTGTTATAGCATCGATAACTGCCTCCGGTTTAGGCGGGCAACCCGGCAAATAAACATCCACAGGAATTAGCTTATCAACTCCTCGAACAGTACTATAAGAATCAGTACTGAACATCCCTCCTGTAATAGTGCAGGCTCCCATAGCAATGACATATTTTGGTTCAGGCATTTGCTCATATAATCTTACTAAAGAGGGAGCCATTTTCATTGTTACTGTGCCGGCTGTTAAAATTAAGTCCGCTTGCCTAGGACTCGATCTTGGTACCAAGCCATAACGATCAAAGTCGAAGCGCGAGCCTATTAATGAAGCAAAGTCAATAAAGCAACAACTGGTACCATACAGAAGCGGCCATAAACTGGAGAGTCTTGACCAATTTGAAAGATCATTTGATGTAGTTGAAATAACTGAATTTTGGGTTGTTTGATCAAGTACCGGAAACTCAATGGAATTCATAACTGTCTCAATGTCATTTTTTTCTTCTTTTTTCTTTTTATTGTCTGAATATTCAGGAGCTAAGACCATTCCAACGCTCCTTTTCGCCATGCATAAACTAAACCAACAATTAGGATAAGCACGAAAATTAAAGCTTCTATAAAAACGGATACACCCAATACATCGAAACTCATCGCCCATGGGTAAAGAAAAACCGTTTCAACATCAAAAACAACAAAAACCAGAGCAAACATATAATAACGAATTCGGAATTGTAACCAAGCGTCGCCCATTGGTTCTATGCCCGATTCATAACTAGAAAGTTTCTCCGGTCCTTCCCTAGTCGGGGCTAAAACTCCGGAAATGAAAAAAGCCAAAATAGGAATCAGACTTGATATTATTAGAAATGCCCAGAAAATGTCATATTCGTAAAGCAGAAACATAGATGCACTCCTATGAATGTGGAAAAATATATACCGTATTCTTCGATTCGATCTGGAATTTGAATTAAGCTATAACTTTTTAGTCGAAATACCAATGAATTTTGATTGAACTCCCCAGTTTTTTTGCTGTGGGTCATTCTTGTTTCAAGATTCATCGAGTGGAATCCGATTTTCACTTATTTCGATATGCTAGAGACATATTATGCTCTTATTACAAACTTATCGTTTTTATCTTGTCTCAAATTTTCTATAAAAAAAAGAGAAAAAAGAATTACATTACATCTTTTTTTAGTTCTAATTTATATAGAATTTTGATTAAGATTAAATTAAGATACTATTAAGAAAATGAACAATTCTATATGTATGTTATATCCTTTTTGAATATTCATATAATAAAACCGAAGGGTATTGGTTTATTCTTTTCATTAAGATCCAATCCAGTTAGAGGATTGTTGTTTCTATTGATTAGATACGGAAACTGAATGCATCGCCCTATTCTATTTTTTATCCTTGTTCTAGACTTAATGGATTTTATTCAATGCATTGAATTGAGAGAAACCCTTACATCTAACAACCCTAGGGTTCTATCCCCAATTTACATTTTTTGAGTCTGTACTACCTCGACCTGCAACCCATCCCCCCCAAAAAGAAGTGGGTTATTTAATTAGAACTCGAAGTCTTAAAAGAAGAATCTAGAATATCGATCTTTAGTACTTGAAATGGGTCCGAAAAGGCGAGAATACTTATTAATGTAATTAAAATGAGTTTTCAAAAGTAAGACCAACCGCTGGGTTAGCCTTCATGCAAAAAAAAAATTATGTTGAACGAACCCTATACAACGAAGTATATCACAACGGGAAAGTCAGCCGAATCCTAAATAATTTACAGAAGAAACTTCTTCTAATCGAATCGCGCTTTATCAACTCAAATGATTCGACAGACCAAATCCCCAAACAACTCATGGAAATCGATAGGGGTACAAACACTAATAGAGTTAGGAACCAGTCATTATCTCTGAAACAACGAATTGGGTTCTGCTCCCGAAAAAACGATGAGTTGGGGGCTTCTTAACTCGTCCAAGTGCAAACAGACCCTCAATCTTCTTGCATAAAGTAAGCATAGGTAGAATTGGACTGGTGAGCAATTGGATTGGGGTATATTGAGATCTAGAAAAAGAGATTTTGTACAAAAAGAAAAGGAATATCCCAAACCCTTTGATCCTGGATAGGAAAACAGGAAAAATTTGTGTGTAATTTATCCACAAAGAAGAAAGGACAGTTTTTTTATCCGAGATCAAACAAAGACTGATTGGGCCCACTGAAATGAATTTTGTCCCTTTCATGCTCACCCGCGGGGATCGCTCGGAGCATGTGATAATTATTCTATTTCGATGGGCCAAACGACTGTCCGACTACAACCAACAAACAAGAATGAGGAAATGAAAACTATAAAAATTTTTAGGGCTATACGGACTCGAACCGTAGACCTTCTCGGTAAAACAGATCAAACTTTTTATTATCGAAATGATTCGAACTGTTCCAAAGACCCAACATGCATTTTTTTTTGCATTGGGCTCTTTCATCAACTGATATAAATATCAGATAGTCCGCCATACTTTTTCTTAACAGAAAGATAACGAGATGGCTCCACGTGCTCTGATTCATTATTTAGATTATGATCCAGGAGCAATACCAAAGTGTTTCAAAGAAGAGTTACCTTGACGTAGGTCTGCCTCTGGCCTAGATCAACCTAAGTTAAATGGAGTCTCTATCGCTCTGCTCAAAGAGTCAAATATGAAACTTCATACACCTTAAAGTTCATATTACGAAAAGATATTTTTTTGAGGTCCTTATACTCATTATGCCTAGCATTGAATGGGCTGTGTATTCACCTTATCAATTATCGAATCAATGATGGGTTCTATTTGGAGCCTAAATTGGCACCCAAAGCGGACCGAACCAACTATTTGTCAGGCTATTGTTCCCTCGAATATATAGAGTAAGACACCGATTTATCAATAAGATCAATTTTTTTGATTGCATGATGGACTCCCCTGAAAAACATTGGCGCGCGTGTAAACGAGTTGCTCTACCAACTGAGCTATAGCCCTTGTGATAGATAGTTTATCATGGAAATAATTTCTTGTCAAGATGAATCTTCTATGATCCAACATGATAGCTTCTGATCTGTTTCCTGCCAAGAATTGGTATTGCTTCGAAATAAGATTGCATCTATAATTCATCGATATGACAAGCCCCTTTCTTTCTCTTTGTGATGATAAATGACCTACTTAACCCAGTGGTTAGAGTATTGCTTTCATACGGCGGGAGTCATTGGTTCAAATCCAATAGTAGGTAGAACTTATTAGATACCGGAGTAATTAGTATCTAATAAGTTTTTCTACCCACCCTCCCTTTTATTTTAGAGAAATGCCATTACAGTTGATTCGACTCAATCCGCAGAACCAAAATATGGTGTATAAACGGAATTCACTTTTTTATTGGGGCGCACCAATTAGTTATGAAATTGAATTGATAGCCTCTACTCGCGTCCTAGCTCGTCTGACGGCTAAATTCGCTTCAATAGTTTGTCTCTTGCCCTCAGCCCGACTTAAGTTAGCCTCAGCTATTTCAAGAGCTTGCTGAGCTTCTTGTGGATCAATGTCACTACCCTTCTCCGCATCATTTACTAAAATGGTAATCTCATTATTGCCTACTCTAGCAAAACCACCCATCAGAGCTATTTTTAACCATTGGTCATTAAGGCGTAGTCTCAAAATACCTATATCTACAGCTGTGGCAATAGGGGCGTGGTTTGGTAATACACCGATTTGGCCACTATTAGTAGATAAAACTATTTCTTTCACTTCTGAATCCCAAACAATTTGATTCGGGGTTAGTACACAAAGATTTAAGGTCATTTATTCAATTTGCTCTCCACTTCTAAGTTCACAGCCTTCGCGGTAGCTTCATCGATGTTACCTACCAAATAAAAGGCCTGTTCAGGAAGACCATCTAATTCTCCGGAAAGGATCAGTTGAAACCCCCTAATGGTTTCTGCTAGACCAACATATTTCCCTGGAGAGCCCGTAAATACTTCTGCTACGAAGAAGGGTTGTGATAAGAAACGCTCAATTTTTCGTGCTCTTGCTACGGTTAAACGATCCTCTTCAGATAATTCGTCCAACCCAAGGATAGCTATAATATCCTGAAGTTCTTTGTAACGTTGTGAAGTTTGCTTAACTCTTTGCGCAATTTCATAATGTTCTTCACCAACGATGCGAGGTTGGAGCATAGTTGACGTACTATCAAGAGGATCTACTGCTGGATAGATACCTTTTGAAGCTAGTCCTCTTGATAGTACGGTAGTAGCATCTAAATGTGCAAATGTCGTGGCAGGGGCAGGGTCGGTCAAATCGTCCGCAGGTACATAAACTGCTTGAATAGAAGTTATAGACCCCTCTTTGGTAGAAGTAATTCTTTCTTGCAAAGTACCCATTTCTGTACTAAGGGTAGGTTGATAACCCACAGCAGAAGGCATTCTGCCTAATAAAGCAGATACTTCGGATCCTGCTTGGACAAATCGGAAAATATTGTCGATAAATAGAAGGACATCTTGTTCATTAACATCCCGGAAATATTCTGCCATGGTTAGGGCAGTCAAACCAACTCTCATACGAGCTCCCGGCGGTTCATTCATCTGACCATAGACTAGAGCTACTTTTGATTCTGCAAGATTTTGTTCATTAATTACTCCAGACTCTTTCATTTCCATGTAAAGATCATTCCCCTCACGAGTACGCTCGCCCACTCCGCCAAATACGGATACGCCTCCATGAGCTTTGGCAATGTTGTTGATCAATTCCATGATAAGGACTGTTTTACCCACTCCAGCCCCCCCGAATAGTCCTATTTTACCCCCACGTCGATAAGGAGCTAAAAGATCAACTACTTTGATCCCTGTTTCAAAAATAGATAATTTTGTATCTAATTGTATAAAGGCAGGCGCAGATCTATGAATAGGAGATGTTGTGCGAGTATCTACAGGACCTAAATTATCAACAGGCTCTCCAAGAACGTTGAAAATTCGTCCGAGAGTCGCCCCACCAACTGGAACACTTAGAGCAGCTCCCGTGTCAATAACCTCCATTCCTCTCTTCAGACCATCTGTAGCACTCATAGCTACAGCTCTCACTCGATTATTTCCTAATAATTGCTGTACCTCACAAGTAACATTAATTAGCTCGCCGTCAGTATTTCGGCCCTTAACTACCAAAGCGTTATAAATATTAGGCATCTTACCCGGGGGAAAGGATACATCTAGCACCGGACCAATGATTTGAGCGACACGCCCCAGGTTTTTTTCTTCAAGTGCGGAAACCCCGAGACCCGAAGGGGTAGGATTTGTTTTCATAATGATAATAAAGTGAAATATGTAGAAATTCTTTGCATTTTGTAAACCGAAGAAAAAATGTCCGATAGCAAGCAGGTTGATCGGTTAATTCAATAATAAATAGGAGTTAGCACTTGATTTCGTTGGTACCATTCAAGCGACTCCAATTCGATTGTTTACTCGTTCAATGAGTGAATTTTCCAATTTCACAACCTAAAAAAAAGGTAGATGGATAAAAACCATGAGGGAGCGTTTCAGTTCTCTAGCATTATAGACAATCCCACCCATATTTTCTATGGAATTCGAACCTGAACTCTATTTATGATTCATTTTTTTTTTTCACATTGGCCATTGTTTCTTATTTCAGCATATAGTTTTCCGCCTCTTCTCTACCTTTTCAGGGACGAATTCCAGATAGTTTTACATCTAGGATTTACATATACAACATATAGCACTGTCAAGAGTGAATTTCCTTTTTTTTCTAAATTTAGATTAAAAAAAGTACGGGATTAGAAACTTGAAAAACAGGGATTGGGTTGCGCCATACATATGAAAGAGTATACAATAATGATGTTGATGTATTTGGCGAATCAAATACCGTAGTCTAACAACCAACCATTCTGATTAGTTGATAATATTTGTTGAGAGTTTTGTGAAAGATTCCTGTGAAAGGTTTCATTAACGGCTAATTCATGTCGAGTAGACCTTGTCGTTGTGAGAATTCTTAATTCATGCGTTGTAGGGAGGGACTTATGTCACCACAAACAGAGACTAAAGCAGGTGTTGGATTCAAAGCTGGTGTTAAAGATTACAAATTGACTTATTATACTCCTGACTATGAAACCAAGGATACTGATATCTTGGCAGCATTCCGAGTTACTCCTCAACCTGGAGTTCCACCTGAGGAAGCAGGGGCCGCGGTAGCTGCCGAATCTTCTACTGGTACATGGACAACTGTGTGGACCGATGGACTTACCAGCCTTGATCGTTACAAAGGAAGATGCTACGACATCGAGCCCGTTGCTGGAGAAGAAAATCAATATATTTGTTATGTAGCTTATCCTTTAGATCTTTTTGAAGAAGGTTCTGTTACTAACATGTTTACTTCCATCGTGGGTAATGTATTTGGGTTCAAAGCGCTTCGCGCTCTACGTCTGGAGGATCTGCGAATTCCTGTTGCTTATGTTAAAACTTTCCAAGGCCCACCTCACGGTATCCAAGTTGAAAGAGATAAATTGAATAAGTATGGTCGTCCCCTATTGGGATGTACTATTAAACCAAAATTGGGGTTATCTGCTAAGAACTATGGTAGGGCGGTTTATGAATGTCTCCGCGGTGGACTTGATTTTACCAAGGATGATGAAAACGTGAACTCACAACCCTTTATGCGTTGGAGAGACCGTTTCTTATTTTGTGCCGAAGCAATTTATAAAGCACAGGCCGAAACAGGTGAAATCAAAGGACATTACTTGAATGCTACTGCAGGTACATGTGAAGAGATGATGAAAAGGGCTGTATTTGCCAGAGAATTGGGAGTTCCTATCGTAATGCATGACTATTTAACGGGGGGATTCACTGCAAATACTAGCTTGGCTCATTATTGCCGAGATAATGGCTTACTTCTTCACATCCACCGCGCAATGCATGCAGTTATTGATAGACAGAAGAATCATGGTATCCACTTCCGTGTACTAGCGAAAGCATTACGTATGTCTGGTGGAGATCATATTCACTCTGGTACCGTAGTAGGTAAACTGGAAGGGGAAAGGGAAATAACCTTGGGCTTTGTTGATTTACTACGTGATGATTATATTGAAAAAGACCGAAGTCGTGGTATTTATTTCACCCAAGATTGGGTTTCTCTACCGGGTGTTCTGCCTGTGGCTTCAGGTGGTATTCACGTTTGGCATATGCCTGCTCTGACCGAGATCTTTGGAGATGACTCTGTACTACAGTTCGGTGGAGGAACTTTAGGACACCCTTGGGGTAATGCACCGGGTGCCGTAGCAAATCGAGTAGCCCTAGAAGCGTGTGTACAAGCGCGTAATGAGGGACGTGATCTTGCTCGTCAAGGTAATGACATTATCCGTGAAGCTTGCAAATGGAGCCCTGAGCTAGCAGCTGCTTGTGAAGTATGGAAGGAAATCAAATTCGAATTTGAAGCAATGGATACTTTGTAATCCAGTAATTACCATTCGTTCCTTTAATTAAATTGCAATTAAACTCGGCCCAATCTTTTACTAAAAAAGGATTGAGCCGAATAATGAATAAGGTTCCTATTTCATTTTCCAGGCATATATACATACTGGATTTCGGTATACAAAATCTTAAATACAAGATCTAAGACTCAACAATGAAAATCCTTCAGTTGTTGGATCCATAATTAATCCTATGGATCCTTGAGATGGGATTAGTAGAATATTTTCTATACCCCTAAATTCCGGACTATGGTCGAATCGAGCCAATGGTCACAACGCTTTATCCCCGTCCCGTATATTGTCCTTTTCCTTCCGCATTGCAATAGAAACTTATTATTCTCCAAAGTTCTCCAAAAATGAATTCTTCCTAGGAGAGAACAAATTTTTTTGATTCGAATTTGTACATGGCACGGGATAACCCTCTCTTTCTATTCTAATTGAAGAAAGGGTTCCATCATATAGATTGATAGTGAAGTGATATCCAGATTCCCACAAAAAAAGATTTTTTTTCAAGACTCATCCGTGATTAGTTAATTATTCTATTGGATCTATATGCTTATTCCGAGAGGATATATTCAAATGATTATTCATCGAATGACTATTCATCTATTGTATTTACATTCAAATAGGGGGGCAGGCAAGCTCTATGGAAAAAAGGTGGTTCCATTCGATGTTGTTTAACGAGGAATTAAAACATAGGTCTGGGCTAAGTAAATCAATGGATAGTCTTGGTCCTATTGAAAATACCAGTGGAAGTGAAGATCCCGTTATATATGATAGGGATAAAAAAATTGATAGTTGGGACGATAGTGATAATTCCAGTTCTAATAATATGGATACTTTTTTCGATGTCAGGGACATTCGGAGTTTGATCTCTGATGACCTCTTTTTAGTTAGGGATCGTAATGGTAACAGTTATTCGATATATTTAAATATTGAAAATTTTCTTTTCGAGATTGATAACGATCGCTCTTTTATGAATGAACTAGAAAGTGCCTTTTTTAGTTATCTGAATAATGGTTCTCAAAGTAACAATCACAACTACGATCGTTATATGTATGATACTCAATATAGTTGGAATAATCACATTTTTCATTGCATTGATAGTTATCTTCGTTCTGAAATCAGTATTGATAATTACATTTCAGCCGGTAGTTACAATTACAGCGACAGTTACATGTATAGTTACATTTGTAATGAAAGTGTAAATAGTAGTGACAACGAGAGTTCCAGTATACAAATTAGCACAAATAGAAGCGATTTCAATATGAGAAGAAGATATAATGATCTCGATATAAATAAAAAATACAGACATTTGTGGGTTCAATGCGAAAGTTGTTATGGGTTAAATTATAAGAAATTTTTTAAGTCAAAACTAAATGTTTGTGAACAATGCGGATATCATTTGAAAATGAGCAGTTCAGATAGAATCGAGCTTTCGGTTGATCCGGGCACTTGGGATCCTATGAATGAAGACATGGTTTCTATCGACCCCATTGAATTTCATTCAGAAGAGGAACCTTATAAAGATCGTATCGATTCTTATCAAAGAAAAACAGGGTTAACCGAGGCTATTCAAACAGGCATAGGTCAACTAAATGGTATTCCCATAGCTATTGGGGTTATGGATTTTCAGTTCATGGGGGGCAGTATGGGATCCGTAGTAGGCGAGAAAATTACCCGTTTGATCGAGCATGCGACTCGTAAAGCTCTCCCTCTTATTATAGTTTGTGCTTCGGGAGGAGCGCGCATGCAAGAAGGAAGTTTGAGCTTGATGCAAATGGCTAAAATATCTTCCGCTTCATATAATTATCAATCAAATAAAAAGTTATTCTATGTATCAATCCTTACATCTCCTACAACCGGTGGGGTGACTGCAAGTTTTGGTATGTTGGGAGATATCATTATTGCCGAGCCTAATGCCTACATTGCATTTGCGGGTAAAAGAGTAATTGAACAAACATTGAATAAGACAGTACCTGATGGTTCCCAGGCGGCTGAGTATTTATTCCACAAGGGCTTATTGGACTCAATCGTACCACGTAATCCTTTAAAAAGTGTTCTGAATGAGTTATTTCAGCTTCACGGTTTCTTTCCCTTAAATCAAAATTCAATCAAGTAGAGCATTCAATTCCGTTTTTTTATTTGCGGAAAAGAAGTTTTTTAGTTATCGGTAAAGAAAAAAAAGAAGAGTTCGTTTTCATTACGGGCATAAGATCCATTTATATTGTAAGAAGAATCAAAAGTTTCGGATACTTACTTTAAAATTTTTCCTCTAGAGCTGTATTTTATACCTATAATTGGTGCTATATTCATGATTAGTAATCAGGAAGTTTCGATCAACAGGATAAAAGAATGCATTCTTCTTTTGTTTTGGCAAAATTTTATGAAGAAAAAGAATTTCATCTTATCCTCTTACGTATTATAGATATAGAAAAATTCAAATATATAAAATAATAGAATTGAAATCGTGCCTATTTCAATATCTCCCGTGAGAACTCATATTTAGTTCTACATTCCTTGCACTTATTATTCTATACTTATAATAAATAGATATACTTATCATAAGATATCTTTATAACAGGTACAAATTTTAAATCGAGGTATCCATTCTATGACAACTTTTGATTTACCCTCTATTTTTGTGCCTTTAGTGGGCCTAGTTTTCCCGGCAATTGCAATGGCTTCTTTATTTCTTCATGTTCAAAAAAATAAGATTGTCTAGATCCCTATGAAGCAGACGCTTTTATATCTAACCAATTTGATGAATTATTTCTAATGGTTCACATCGTAATAGTGCTAGTTGATGAGAGTTACTTCGGGAACAAAAAAAGTAAAGTAAAATTCATTTGGGTTATTCTCTCAATTCCAAAAAAATGCAACTTGATCTAGTATGAACTGGCGCTCAGAACGTATATGGATAGAACTTATAACGGGGTCTCGAAAAACAAGTAATTTCTGCTGGGCCTGTATCCTTCTTTTAGGTTCACTAGGGTTCTTATTGGTTGGAACTTCTAGTTATCTTGGTAGGAATCTAATATCCTTATTCCCGTCTCAGGAAATCCTCTTTTTTCCACAAGGCATCGTTATGTCTTTCTATGGGATCGCGGGTCTGTTCATTAGCTCCTATTTGTGGTGCACAATTTCGTGGAATGTAGGTAGTGGTTATGACCGATTCGATCGAAAAGAAGGAATAGTGTGTATTTTTCGTTGGGGATTTCCTGGAATAAATCGTCGTATCTTCCTTCGATTCCTTATGAGAGATGTCCAGTCGATTAGAATCGAAATTAAAGAGGGTCTTTTTCCGCGTCGTGTCCTTTATATGGAAATCAGAGGTCAGGGAGCCATTCCCTTGACTCGTACTGATGAGAACCTGACTCCACGAGAAATTGAACAAAAAGCGGCGGAATTGGCCTATTTCTTGCGCGTACCAATTGAAGTATTTTGAAATGAACTGCGAAGAATTAATGTTTTGTTAGCATGGGGAAAGAAACAGAACTAATGAATCTTCATTTTATAGAACTTAACTTAAGTTTTTTCAGAACGTTCATTCGAGCAAAAGTGGATGTATATGGAATAAACAGAAAACGAAACTTTTTTTGTGGAAACAAAAAAAACGCAATTCTTTCAGACTATAATTTTTCTTTTTTGGGGGTCTACTATTTTGAATTGTTACGTTAGATACAGATGGATTCTATATTGTAAATAACTCCTCTTTTTTTTTGTCAAGCGATTTTTCTTTTTCTACGCCTTTTTCCTGCTTGATCATCAATGATTAGATCCCTTAATAACTATAAATATCCAAACTTTCTCAGGTTTTGCCACTCATTTTTGATTTCACCATTATCTCAATATTTTTCAAAATTTCCCTCCATTATTCCTGGGCTGTAGGTAGCCCTTCGCAATAATTGATCTAACAAAGGCGGCTCTTTCGGACATTAATCGAAAAGATGCAATTGTTTCTAATTTGACTAATGTTTCTAATTTGACTAATTGAAAGACCCGGAAACTTTTTTCTTCATTCGAAGCGAAGCAAACCCTTACTCTTATTTCTATGTTCTTTCTTGATCCAAGGACTAACTAAAAAAAAAAGGAGGCGTAGATCCATAGGTTCGATACCTTGTTATCGAACTCATGCTTCATAGAAATATTCGATCGGATAGAGTCGACGAAAGAGGTAGTTTCATTAGTAATTTACAGATTAAAAATGCCACAAAAGAAAACATTCACTACCCTCACATATCTTGCATCTATTATATTTTTACCCTGGTGGGTTTCTCTCTCATTTAATAAAAATATGGAATCCTGGGTTACAAATTGGTGGAATACTAGGCAATCCGAAATGTTTTTGACTGATATTAAAGAAAAGAATCTTCTAGAAAAATTCATAGAATTAGAAGAACTTTTCTTTTTGGACGAAATGATAAAGGAGTACCCGGAGACACATATACAAAAACTACGTATAGAAATCCACAAGGAAACGCTACAATTGGTCAAGATGCACAATGAGGGTCATATTCATAGCATTTTGCACTTCTCGACAAATATAATCTGTTTCGCTATTCTAAGTGGTTATTCTATTCTAGGTAATGAAGAACTTCTCGTTCTTAATTCTTGGGTGAAAGAATTCCTCTATAACTTAAGTGACACAATAAAAGCTTTTTCTATTCTTTTATTAACTGATTTATGTATCGGATTCCATTCGCCTCATGGTTGGGAACTAATGATTGGCTCTATCTCCAAGGATTTTGGATTTTATCATAATGATCAAATTATATCTGGTCTTGTTTCCACTTTCCCAGTAATTCTAGATACACTTTTAAAATATTGGATTTTCCGTTATTTAAATCGCGTATCTCCGTCACTTGTAGTGATTTATCATTCAATGAATGACTAAAGGCTGATTCACCGATATTAATCAAATCATAATGTTTGTTACTTTGTTTGTACATACATAAACAAAGCATTCCAAATCTTACTTACCTTTTCTATTTATACCCATCCCAGAGATTCTTCCTGTATTCCATTCCAGTAAAATTATTCCATTACAATAGCAGAATCGTGGATAGGGACCTATACTAGTAACCTACCTAATTTATTGTAGAAATTCTCGGGATCAACGATTGGACCATGCAAAAAAGAAATATCTTTTCTCGGATAAAGGAGCAGATGGCTCGATCCATTTCTGTATCGATCATGCTATATGTAATAACTTGGCCATCTACTTCATATGCATATCCCATTTTTGCGCAGCAAGGTTATGAAAATCCACGAGAGGCGACTGGGCGTATTGTCTGTGCCAATTGCCATTTAGCTAATAAGCCTGTGGATATTGAGGTTCCACAAGCGATACTTCCTGATACTGTATTTGAAGCAGTTGTAAGAATCCCTTATGATATGCAACTGAAACAGGTTCTTGCTAATGGGAAAAAGGGGGCTTTGAATGTAGGGGCTGTTCTTATTTTGCCTGAGGGATTCGAATTAGCCCCCCCCGATCGTATTTCTCCCGAAATGAAAGAAAAGATGGGCAATCTTTCTTTTCAGAGTTATCGTCCCACAAAAAAAAATATTCTTGTGATAGGTCCTGTTCCAGGTCAGAAATATAGTGAAATCACCTTTCCAATTCTTTCCCCAGACCCCGCTATTAACAAAGACGTTCACTTCTTAAAATATCCTATATATGTAGGTGGGAACAGAGGTAGGGGTCAGATTTATCCCGATGGGAGTAAGAGTAACAATACAGTCTATAATGCTACATCAGCAGGTATAGTAAGTAAAATTGTACGTAAAGAAAAAGGGGGATATGAAATAAGCATAGCAGATACGTCAGACGGTCACCAAGTGGTCGATATTATACCTCGAGGACCGGAACTTCTTGTGTCAGAAGGCGAATCTATCAAGCTTGATCAACCACTAACAAGTAATCCCAACGTGGGTGGATTTGGTCAGGGAGACGCAGAAATAGTACTTCAAGATCCATCACGTGTCCAAGGCCTTTTGTTCTTCTTGGCATCTGTTATTCTGGCACAAATATTTTTGGTTTTGAAAAAGAAACAATTCGAGAAGGTTCAATTGTCTGAAATGAATTTTTAGGTCCACGGATTTATTAACATAAAGTTCATAAAAACCAAATTCTTCTTGATCGATGTAATTATGTATGGTTAAAAATAGGATTTAGTTTACTTGCTTTGTTGCTACTGTTTGTTTTTATACAAGATATTGGAAAGTACTTAGCTTTGACTTTTACTGCTAGTAATAGACTAGTATTATATTGTGAAGAACGCGTTATTTGACGTGAATCCAACTCCCTTTTTCAATCCAAAAAGGAGTGGCGTTACTATCTCACTATTGTCAAATTTGAAATGCCACGAAATACATGAAATCAAAAGTATCCTATTCTATATAGAAAAAGGGAATCAAATTCGAATAGGAGTAGATAATCGACATAAGTGGTAGGAGAATATAAAGCAAGGAATAAATGAAAGGAACAACCTATTATAGGAGGGATTTTTTCTCTTTCTAATCTTCGACACAAGAAAAGGGTGAAATTTTCTTTTCTTGTGTCAAAAGAATAATGATTCTTAATCCCCTTACGCCTAAAAAGTACTATTCCCTTTTTTTAGGTTTATCGGAACCTCGCCTCTTTGGATTTATAAAAAGTAGTGGACAATAAAAAAGGGGGGTGGATTCGCTCGTTGAGTAACTCGAACTTCTTCGATGAACTAAAAAAAAAAAGGAAAACTTTGATGAGATAATAAAATAAATGGAGTAAGCTTCTATTAGTATAGAAATTCTTTGGATGATGTCTCATATACAGGAATCCACATTATGTATGTCATTCAGAAAATAGATTAATTCCCGCCCTTTTTTTCGATTTCGGACGAATACCTACTATGTAGGAACAGGTATTATGAATCCAATCAATAGAGTTAATTCTCCAAAAGCAAGCATCATCTTAAAAAAGAGCTATTTGAAACATCGGAGCAAAAGGCCCACTTTTTTTTTACGAATAGAATAGTGTGCTTGTATTAACTGGATTATCTGCAAACTTTTTTTATGGAATGAAAAAAAATTTCGTTGAAAAAGTAAGAGCTCAACGGGACCTTACCCCTCGAATTAAACAAAAGGGGTAAGGTCCCGTTGAGCTCTTACTTTTTCCTGTCTACAACTCAGTTCATATTATTATTACAGGGATGAGCCCAACCCGGAATATGAACCGTAAAAGAAAACACCTATTGAACCGATCACAGGAATACCGGCTACAGTACCTATCAACCAAAGAGGAATCCTTCCAGTAGTATCGGCCATTTACCCCACTTCCCTCCACATTTCATCAAGTGGTCATGCTAGAGACATAAACAGCCATGGATAATTTTGAGATGAGATCCTTCCGAGTGGGATATAGAGAATTCGCACTATTCTCTCCCTTTTTCTTAATTGAAGAAATAATTGGAAAATAAAACAGCAAGTACAAAAATGAGTAATAACCCCCAGTAAAGACTGGTACGATTCAATTCAACATTTTGTTCGTTCGGGTTTGATTGTGTCATAGCTCTATAATTCAATTCGGGTTAGGTTTATCGTTGGATGAACTGCATTGCTGATATTGACCCCAAAAAAGAAACGGTAGGTACAGCTAGTCCGTGAATAGCTAACCATCGCACTGTAAAAATTGGATAGGTTCGATCTATAGTCATTGGGGCCTCCTAAAAGGATCTACTAAATTCATCGAGTTGTGCCAAAGGATCAAAACGGCCAGTTATTAATGGAATTCCTTGTCGACTCTCTGTAAAATACTCGTTTGGCCGAGGGCTTCCAAACACATCGTAAGCTAAACCCGTGCTGACGAATAACCAACCCGCAATGAATAGGGAAGGTATAGTAATGCTATGAATGACCCAGTATCGAATACTGGTAATAATATCACCAAAAGCGCGTTCTCCCGTGCTTCCAGACATGCTGAGCTCCACATATTCTTGTACAGTCAAAGGGGATCGATTCCGTGAAAGATGGGATCAGTAAGTGGAAACCCACGGATCCTTAATCTTTGTTAGATCGTCAATAGTGTACCGAAGGCGTCTTTAGAGTATACCGAATCAGTATAGCTACCCTTCTTCTGACACAGCAACGCAATTTAAATCAGTATCCAAAAGAAGTGTTACATAAACTCTTTCTTCCTTTTTTGTTCCTTATATATAAGGATGATGTGCTATTCAACCCAAAATTTCTGTACTGTAGTAGTATAGGGTTCTTTTCATTACTCGCTTTGGGCTAGAAACTGAAGATCTGGTAAAGCTTGAGTTCGCCGGGTTGGGTTCTAATAATTAATGAAAGATGTTATCATATTCACACAATTCTATTAGATACGAAATCTAGAAACCTCTTTTCTTGGTTGTATATAACGGGTTTTTCTTCGGATCCTTTGAGTTCAAGGAATGGATTAGTAGTACAATAATAGGAGTAGATAGTATTTGACCAAAGAAAAAAAGGAAGAATCAATCAATATTCGTGATGCAACCATTGTCGTATTACAGCCAAAGGTTCTTTTCCTTCTTGACCTAGATACAAGAGAGGGATTCCCTAATATGGAAAGGCGGCATGTAGAACCTAAAAGGAAAAGATAATAGAATGACTAGTTTTAGAATTGAGTTGTCCCGAAATAAAGCTTTTATTTCGTCCAGCGATCGTGCGATACTTTTTTCTTAGCATTTGTGAGATATTATGTACAATTAAAGAGCCTACGACTTTTTTTATGAGGTTAAAGGTGTTGTGATAAGGTCCTTTGCTCCAAAAAGGAAACTTGATTATATACAATTGAAAAAGAAATGATCAAAATAGAAAAGATTTTCTATTTGATTCCATAGTGATTAAAAAAGAGTTTACTTTATGAAATGAATGAAATTCCACTACAAAGTTTTTTCTTTTTACTTGACTCAATAGTTGCTCAACGAATCTGTTGATTCAAAATAACGGAATCGGTAGATGTTAGAGATGATGGATCACTAGATCAATCTTTTTTCTACTTCTGTCACCCTATCTTTGTTAGTGCCGTCTATAATGATTGATGAATCAAAAACTTTTCATTGGAGCAGATTTTGTCAGTTTTTTTTTTTATGTAAACTTAGGTAAATGTTTTATCACCATATGTATAAAAAGACCGTATCTTATTTAGCTCCTTTATGCCTACTCTAACTAGTTATTTCGGTTTTCTACTGGCGGCTTCAACTATAACTCCCGCTCTTTTTATTGGTCTGAGCAAGATACGACTTATTTGAAATGAATTGAATGAACAATTAATAAAAAAACCTTTTTCTGTGAGATTCTAGGTATTCTATAGTGACTTCCCGCGTCAATTGTCAATTCTTGATCATTGAGATTCATTATTGCTTCGGATTTATATTTAAGAATAGATATTACCTCTCTTTTTCCTCTTTCAAACAAACCGAAATGATTGAAGTTTTACTATTTGGAATCGTGTTAGGTCTAATTCCTATTACTTTGGCTGGATTATTCGTAACTGCATATTTACAATACAGACGCGGTGATCAGTTGGACCTTTGATTAAGTAACATCTCGTTTTTGATTGACCTCCTCCTTTTTTAATTCAAGGAGGCCAAATTAAGGTTGCTGTTTAAGTTGGTGGAGTTATTTCATTGTAATTCGAGAACAGAATCACGCTCTGTAGGATTTGAACCTACGACATCGGGTTTTGGAGACCCACGTTCTACCGAACTGAACTAAGAGCGCCTTCTTATCACAATAGATAAGACCATAAAAAAGTATTATCTTTGTAGGCCTAATATACTTTGTATGTCTATAGTATCATAATGTATGTACAATTAGGATCGATCTCAATTACTGTCCACGGGAAAAGTAATAGGTAGGGATGACAGGATTTGAACCCGTGACATTTTGTACCCAAAACAAACGCGCTACCAAGCTGCGCTACATCCCTTTCAATTGGTATACAGTGTCATTGTAGAGAATCCCTGTCTTGTTTTCCACATCATTATTTCCCCCCTATAATAAAAAATTTCGCTTGCAATTTGTTCTTTTTGGTCTCATATAACATATAATAAAAGAATTATTTACATATGAAATCCGTCGGATAGAGAAATGAATATTTGTCGGTAATACTCAGGAAGAGGGGGGCGTCTTTTTCTGTTTTAAGGAAAGGGAAATCTTATCTACCGGGTCGTTGTATATATCTATTTTTGTTAGGGATTTCACTTACTAATACAAGTGATCCTTAACCACATATGCATCTGATCATATATGTATTACAATAAAGAAGGAGAGTTTGCAATGCGAGATATAAAAACATATCTCTCTGTGGCACCTGTGCTAAGTACTCTATGGTTTGGGTCTTTAGCAGGGCTATTGATAGAGATTAATCATTTATTCCCAGATGCGTTGACATTCCCGTTTTTTTCATTCTAGTTATTGACATGGGAAGGGATGAAGAAGATTAGTGAGATAATAAATTATCTGTGACTAATCCTTCTTCCTCTCTTTGTTTTATTCTTTTTTCCTATTTTCAAAATATAGAAGGACAGAAAAGGAAAAAACAAAAGTGGATTCAATCTCAGTGAAACTTGGGTTAGACTCAAAGGGCCTAAGAAAATAGAAATAAATGGGATCTAGGGAAACTAAAGAAATCATACAAGATATTTAAATGAAATACTGTATGTACTAGGATTCAAAATAATTGATAGTTATAAATTGTTGTATTACTTATTCTTTATATTACTCTATTGATTGCAACAAAATCTTTTGAAATTTGATTTCGGGTCGAAAATCAAAGAGTTGGGTAAATCCAAAATTCAAGGGAGGTTCATGGGCAAGGGTAAAGATGTTAGAGTCAGAGTTATTTTGGAATGTACCAGTTGTATACGAAACCGTGTTAATAAGGAATCATCGGGCGTTTCCAGATATATTACTCAAAAGAATCGACACAATACGCCTAGTCGATTGGAATTGAGAAAATTCTGTCCCTATTGTTGCAAACATACAATTCATGGGGAGATAAAGAAATAGACCGAACCAGAGGTAGAGGGTGTGTGTGCTACCCTTCGAAGTAACAAGAATAAATTACATATAATATATAGAAACAAATCAAATCCTATTTCAGTCGGATCAAAAAAGAATTCGAATTCAGAAATAGGATTTTCGGGATAAGGAATAAACAATGGAAAAACCCAAGCGACCTTTTCTTAAATCCAAGCGATCTTTTCGTAGGCGTTTGCCCCCAATTGGATCGGGGGATCGAATTGATTATAGAAACATGAGTTTAATTAGTCGATTTATTAGTGAACAAGGAAAAATATTATCTAGACGAGTGAATAGATTAACCTTGAAACAACAACGATTAATTACTATTGCTATAAAACAAGCCCGTATTTTATCTTCGTTACCTTTTCTTAATAATGAGAAACAATTTGAGAGAACCGAGTCGACCCCTAGAACTACTGGTCCTAGAACCAGAAATAAATAGGCCGCCCATGCCTCAATTGAATAAAAATTCCAACCCGAACCCCAACTCTGGTTGGTGTTTTGTTCAAAAATTCGAGAATCTAGATTGTATTGTCATGTCATAAGAAAAAAAGAATTGGGGAAGAAAAAGAGAAAGTCCTTAATTATTATTATGGAAACGTGTTAATTTCTTTTTACTACTTTATTATAGTAATTTATACCCTACCCTCCCGGAGTTCATTCTCCGGGGAACTCCGTTTAGATCATTCTGGTGGATTCCTTACAATCCCCTTATTTAATGATCTCGTTGGAAATCATGTAAAGACAATTCCTATTTGATATAGCTATTTGTGCAAGTATTTTACGATTAAGAAGTAACTGCCCCTTGCGCAGATCATGTATTAATCGACTATAACTATAAGATATCCTATTCTCACGAATTACTGCATTTATACGAGTGATCCACAAACGACGAAAATCTCTCTTTTGCCTGCCCCTATCCCGATGAGCCGAAACTAAAGCTCTCATTTTCTGTTGAGTCATAGTTCGAGTAAGTCTTGAATGCGCCCCTCGAAAGGTTGATGCAAATAAACGCATTTTTGTTCTACGTCTCCGAGCTATATATCCTCGTTTAATTCTGGTCATTGAATCAAATGAAACTTTGATGAATAACTAATTGATTTCTTTTCTTTCAGTCATTCTTTCCCCCCCTAGTCTATTAATAACAAAACTGATTCTTCCGATGTATAAAAAAAAAATTCCAATGGCTTTTGCTACTATGACCTTCCCAACCACGATTTTTTTGAGGCATTTCATTTCACCTCGAAATAAGAAATTGTATTGATACTTGGTATCAAAAAAAAAGTAAATAAAAAACGAAAAATTGTGGGTTCCATCGTTTCTATGGTTACGGTTTAAACGGTGAGGTCCTTTCTATACACCGGAGCCTCTTACCTATTTAGTAACTTGTACAGTTCACACTCTTTGGCTCTACCCATGAATTATCCAGTAATAGGTCTTTTCACAACTAGATCTACCCATACAGTAACGGCATTTCATTATGAAGGTTGGTTAGGTAGCTGACCCTGTTAGTCCGTTTTTGCAAGAATGGGAGCATAATCTTTCTGCTTCTAAAATACCATTCCATTCCCCCGCTTAATGGATAACCATTTGCTACCAATGGGGAGTTGCTTCTCATCTCCAGTTGAGATGATTGGATTTATACCAAAGGAAACCATAAATTTCATACACAATAGAGGTCCTTTTTTCGATAGTGATATGGGGTTTTTCCATTCCTATTCATTGGTACCGATCATTGATACTGTCAAAAAAATCTCCTTTCTTTTGTTCCAGTTCATGATCTGAACGAGTCGCACATACACCCTAGTACATGTTCCTCGACGCTGAGGACATCCCCGAAGGGCGGGGGATTTTGTGACATTTCTGATTGGCTGTCTTGTATTTCTAATAAGTTGTTTAATAGTTGGCATGCTGGATCGTATACAGAATGGGCTGGTTTAGATCGATCCTAACCGGATGATTATGAATTCCTCTCGTTTCATTGAATATTTTCCCACTACCACTTTTAACCTCGGTAAGAAAATAAAATAGGAAATAACATAGCTCAGTCAATTATGGTTCGAAACGGAATGGAATCACAGATTTACGTGAAGTCCCCGGTATTTTCGACCGCTACAAGATCAACAATTCCATGAGCTTGGGCTTCTGTTGCTGACATAAAAACGTCCCTTTCCATGTCTTCGGATACAACCCATAATGGATTGCCCGTTCTTTGTACATAAACCCTTGTGAGGGTTTCGCGAAGTTTCAGCAGTTCTTCCGCTTCCAGGACAAATTCTCCTGTTTGTGCCTCGTAAAAAGAGCTAGCAGGTTGGTGGATCATTACCCTGATGATATAACATAATGAATGCTTCCTCTGTCTCAATGATAGAAAGAGACAAGAAAAAATCGAATTGAAGAACCGTACAGGCATTTTTTGCGCATTGCATACGGCTCTAGAATGGAATCTACTTTTACCTAAAGTGGAGGATCTATCAAACCCAGATCGGTAAATAATCCATTTACCACCCTTTCTTTCGGGAGAGTTAAAAAATACTATGATGGTTCCGTTGCTTTATATATTTATCTCGTCTGTAATTCAGCAATCCCAAAGTTTCTTTTTGATCCGATCAAATAGGGAAAGGATAATCTTGTGTATGTTTTTTCATTTTAATACTATTTCGTAACAGAAATATAGGAAAGAGCCCTCTGATGTGTGATGTGAAAACAAAAAAGTTTGTGACGCTGAAATCGAACCCCGATAGATAAAATCAAATCAGAAATTCCTTTTGTCTCATACTACTCTCTCGATACGGAATCTCATGTTATAAAAGAACAATGATGGTTTGCTCATATCGAACTCGAAGTGCCATGCTATTATTACTTTATTTTTCATATTTTATCTGGCGAAGGCATAGTCTTCTTTTTTCTCTCAAATAAAAAACTCATTGGCGCCAAGCGTGAGGGAATGCTAGACGTTTGGTAATTTCTCCTCCGACCAGGACGAAAGACCCCATTGAAGCGGCTAATCCCATGCATATTGTATGTACATCTGGTTGCACAAATTGCATAGTATCATACATAGCTATTCCGGGTGTTACCCACCCACCGGGGGAGTTTATAAACAAATAAACATCTTTTGTATCATCCTCTATAGTGAGATATATCATGAGACCCATAAGTTGATTTGCGATCTCGCTATCGACTTGTTGGCCTAAAAAAAGTATTCTTTCTCGATGAAGTCGGTTGATTAGGACAAAATTGTATCCCTTAGGGACCGTACACGCACCTTTAGATGCATACGGTTCAAAAAAAAAGAATCAATGTGTCGATTCCAGCCCTCTTTATTTTCCCCTTTTTTCATAGGAGGATTTTTCTAACTCCTAATGAATGAAGGGCCTTTAGTCTTCTATTTTTCAAGAAAGCAGAGCAGGGTTTTGACTCACTTACCCCTAAAAAGAGCTCACTAAATTTACCCTCATTGATATATTGTTTCATCGAAATCCAATTCCGATTACGATGTCATTTTCTTGTTCCGGAATGGGCCTCTTCAATTCGTTTAGGTTTATGCTCTACTCCGGGGAAAGATTTACCCGACCTCTATTTGCACATATAGGACAAATGATCCCAATACCGCTTCTTTTGTTTGCTAATACTTTTTTTATTCATTTTATGTCTTCCGCTTCCGCCAATCACTGGAAAAGTATGATGACTCACTCCGTCGATTGATTGGCGGTTTGAGGTCGCTGGTATAATATAGGAATTCTTTATGATACAAAAGGTAATCATACATATTTTACCGATTGGGTTTTTTTGAACGGAGCCTGGATACTTCATTTTTTTGGTCCAACCAAGCCAACCATAAATTCTTCTAATTGAAAAATGCATATTGATCCCCCAAATAAATTGCTCTAATTGCACTTCACGCTTCAAATTATTGATGGTTCAATCAATCTTTCTTGGGTGAAACAGAGGATATCTCGATCGGGGGAGAAAACGGGGAAATCCCATATGACCCAATATGTCTGACAAGTCGCACTATACGTCAACCCAAACCGAATCTTCCTCTCCAGGAATCCGAAAAGGTACTTTTGGAACACCAATAGGCATTAAATGAAAGAAAAAGGTTTTTAAGTACTAAAATTTCACTTTGATGTGGAAACGTAACAACGGGTTTTCTTTTTTTCATAATATTTATGTTTTCGGGTTTTATCCATAGATTGTAAAGTTCATCGAAGAAGATGGAATGAATAAAAAAAATTATTATGAATGAGCTGCGATGTTCAAATGATGAACAAGCATCTCTAATTCACTCATCTAAAATGGGACCCATCCCCCCATTGCGTATTGGTACTTATCGGGTATAGAATAGATTTGCTTCTCTTTGTTCCTACGAACAGAATTTTTCTGTTATTACCAACGGAATGCAATATAAATGCACCCTTGCTCCGAGATAATCCATTGAAAAGGAGAAGTCCATAGCATAAGCAGAGTCTTTTCCAATGCGATAAAGTAACATAGTATCTATTTTTCTTTGATAAAGGGGTATTTCCATGGGTTTGCCTTG
>JAJJMC010033740.1:17500-32500 GCA_023531435.1 Papaver californicum | reverse complement strand
CGGCGGGATTATTGACAGTACCCTTTTTGGAGAATGTTAATAAATTCCAAAACCCGTTTCGTCGTCCAGTAGCTACAACCGTCTTTTTGATTGGGACCGCAGTAGCTCTTTGGTTGGGTATTGGAGCAACATTACCTATTGATAAATCTTTAACTTTAGGTCTTTTTTAAATTGACTCAACCGTGAAATAGAAATAAAAAAACGACGTGTGTATCTAGGGAGGATTCACTTTGAAGCGACTATTCCCTAGATACACCTATTCAACAAAATTCTAGATTTACCCAAAATATATGGATCCTACTGAAGACCCAAAACCTATTTTATTTTTTCTTTCTAAAAAGGATTAAATCATTCCAATGGATTCAAAAAAGAAAACTTGTTCTTTGGTAAATCAATTGCGAAACGCTTTTGTAGAATATCTAATATCTGTTTTACATCTTCTATGCGAAAATGATCTATTTTCATAAGATCTTCTTGACTCTTATTCAAAAGGTCTAATAATGTATATATATTGGACCTTTTGAGACAATTATAGATCCTGGGAGACAATTCTGATTGGTCAATAAAAATACATTTCAATGCTATTTCTTTTTTGCTTTTGCTTAGTTTATCCAATTTATTCTGAAAGGTAAAAAAGGGTATAGTAACTATGTTTTGATTGTCCTCTAAATTTGTGTCACGTTCTTCCGCATGTAGAAAGGGTATAAATAAATCGATCAAATTACGGGAGGCCTCGTGAAGTGCTTCTTTAGGAGTTAAACTTCCATTCGTCCATATTTCTAGAAAAAGTATTTCTTGTTTTTCATTTCCATTCCCATAAGAATGAATACTATGATTCGCATTTCGAACAGGCATGAATACTGCATCTATAGTAAAACTTCCATCTTGTGCATTATTTGGTGTTTTCATCCGATATCCACGATTCCTCTCGATTTGTAGTCCAATACACAAATCCATTGGTTCCGTTAGGCTAGCTATATGCTGTGTAGTATCAACAATTTCCACAGAAGGCGGTGAGATGATGTCTTGAGCAGTTACGTATCCAGGACCCCTGACGCAAATGGATGCGTCGCGAGTTCCATACAGATTACTTCTTAATACAATTTCTTTCAAATTCATTAAAATTTCATGTACGGATTCTTCAATACCTACTATAGTAGAATACTCATGTGGTATTTTGTCAGATTTTGCACGTGTGATACATGTTCCTTCTATTTCTCCAAGCAAAGCCCTTCGCATCGCGATGCCTATTGTATCGGCTTGACCCTTCATAAGCGGAGACAAAATAAAACGGCCATAATAAAGACGCTTACTGTCTGCTCTAGATTCAACACACTTCCACTGTAGTGTCCGAGTAGATACTGCTACTTCCTCTCGAAGCATAGTAATTTTTTTTGATCAGATTATTGAATCATTTTTTTCTCTTGAAATCTGTTCCATTCTTATTTCTACACACGTCTTTTTTTAGGAGGTCTACATCCATTATGTGGCATAGGGGTTACATCCCGTACGAAACTTAATAGTATACCACTTCTACGAATGGCTCGTAATGCTGCATCTCTTCCGAGACCAGGACCCTTTATCATGACTTCTGCTCGTTGCATACCCTGATCGACTACTGTACGAATAGCATTCCCTGCTGCGGTTTGGGCAGCAAACGGTGTCCCTCTTCTTGTGCCCCTGAATCCACAAGTACCGGCGGAGGACCAAGAAACCACCCGACCCCGTACATCTGTAACTGTTACAATGGTATTGTTGAAACTTGCTTGAACATGAATAACTCCTTTTGGTATTCTACGTCCAGTCTTACGTGAACTAATACGTCCATTCCTACGTGAACCAACTCTTGGTATAGGTTTTGCCATCTTTTATCATCTCATCAATATGAGTCAGAGATATACGGATATATCCATTTCAGGTTAAAACAGATCCTTCATTTTATTTGTACGTTGGGTCCTTTTTCGAAGGATTATCCTTGTCTCTGTTTATGTCTCGGGTTGGAACAAATTACTATAATTCGTCCCCGACGGCGAATCAGTCGACATTTTTCACAAATTTTACGAACAGAGGCCCTTATTTTCATATTTGTCATTCCTTACCTTAATTCCGAATCTACTCCTTGGAAGAAAATAAGTCTCTTGGAATTTTGAACCTCGAGTTGTATCCCCACGAAAATAATGTCGAAAAAAATACACCTAATCGTTCGAATCTTTATTGCGGAGTCTATAAATTATACGTCCCCTTGTTGAATCATAACGACTTACTTCTATTTTGACTTTATCTCCTGGTAGTATCCGTATAAAACTACGTCGGATCCTTCCTGAAACATAACCTAGAATCAGATCTTCATTATCTAAGCGAACCCGGAACATGCCATTGGGAAGTGATTCAGTAATTAAACCTTCATGAATCCATTTTTGTTCTTTCATTTCAGGTAACCCCCTTGAAGTATCAACTAATGGAGGAGGAGTGATATTAGGCAACCAGTCCTTCCTCTTTTTTTTTTTTTTCGCAATATAGGAAGTTACCAATTCAATTCAGATATCAGAAAGATCACCATATATAACACAAAATTTCTCCTCCGATTCCTTCTAGCCGAGCTTCTCGGTCTGTCATTATACCTCGAGAAGTAGAAAGAATAACAATCCCCATTCCTCCTAAAATCCTAGGAATTCGTTGAGAGTTGGAATAGATTCGTAGACCGGGCCGGCTGATACGTTTTAAAATTGTTCTATATGGCCCTTTCCTATTCCTTCTATGTCGAAGGGTTGAAACCAAGAAATTTTTGTTGCTTTCTCGATGTTTTCTCACGTTTTCGATAAAGCCTTCTCGTAGAAGGATTTTCACAATGTTTTCGGTAATATTCGTAGATGCTATTCGAACCGTTCCTTTTTTATCCATGTCAGCATTTCGTATCGAAGTTATTATGTCAGCAATTGTGTCCCTACCCATGATGAACTATAATTATTGGTGCCTCCGAGTTTTAATATAATCAACATGCTCGTTATTTTTTTTATTATAAAGTTAAGGGATATACGTGATACATAATCTACAAAATTAATTTAATTCATTCCCAAGACCCTACTCTATCATATCACGGGCTTGTCTATTAGTCTTTATTCTAGATAGTATTTATAATACCTCAGGAGCTAATGATACTATTTTAGTAAAATTCAACTGTCTCAATTCCCGAGCGATCGCACCAAAAACCCGAGTTCCTTTTGGATTTCCTTCTTGATCAATGACAACTGCGGCATTGTCATCATATCGTATTATCATACCGTTGTCACGTTTAAGTTCTTTACATGTACGTACAATTACAGCTCTGATCACCTCTGATCTTTCTAGAGGCATATTGGGCACTGCTTCTTTGATTACAGCAACAATAACGTCACCAATATGAGCATATCGACGATTACTAGCTCCTATGATTCGAATACACATCAATTTTCGAGCCCCACTGTTGTCCGCTACATTTAAAAGGGTTTGAGGTTGAATCATATCATTATTTTTTATCGTTTCTTTCAATGCAAAGAAAGGGCAAAAGAAAAAAGAAATATTTTTTGTCCAGAAAAAAAGGCCTGCGGTTGTTTGTTTTTTCATCACAAAGACTCCTTTCCTTTGGTTGCACATCCCTATTCTGCAATAAGGAATTGAGTTCGTATAGGCATTTTGGACGCAGCGATTGAAATAGCTTCTCTGGCTACAATTTCTGATACTCCACCCATTTCATAAAGTATTCGACCCGGTTTAACGACAGATACCCAATATTCGGGAGATCCCTTCCCCGAGCCCATACGCGTTTCTGTAGGTCTTAATGTAACAGGTTTGTCTGGAAATATACGTACCCATATTTTTCCACCACGACGCGCATATCGTGTCATTGCTCGTCGCCCTGCTTCTATTTGTCTAGATGTGATCCAGGCCGGTTCAAGTGCCTGAAGAGCATATCTACCGAAACTAATATGATTGCCTCGGTAAGATATTCCCTTCATTCTTCCTCTATGTTGTTTACGGAATTTGGTTCTTTTGGGGTTATAGTTGATGGTTGTTTGTTATTCTCAATTCCATCTCTACTGCAGAACCGGACATGAGAGTTTCTTCTCATCCAGCTCCTCGCGAATGAAATGATTCCATAATATTACGAATATGTATTGAATTTCTAATAGACTGAATCATAGGTTTTTTGAGATCTAATCTGTCACGTAAAAATTTATATATCTTGGGTTTTATATACAACCGGAAATATACCTCTAGAATATAGAATTTTTTTTACGAATCTTTATTTTGACCTTTATTGAATCCAAAAAACTTAGCAATCCAATAAGGCCTTCGCGGGCGAATATTGACTCTTTCAATATCTGTTTAATTCGTAGGGTCAGTCCTTGACCTCTCAGAATAAATGAATAGGTTTCCTGGTTCTTTCCGCCATCCCACCTAATGAATCATTAGGATTCGTTTTCAATGGAATCTTCTGCAGTCATAGGTTCCGTCGTTCCCATCACTTCTTGGTTAATGGCTAGGCCTGAACTCTGCAACGGAGCTCCTAATTCAATTTGTTGTTCCTGAGTCAATCTACTCAGTCTTTATTGACTCGAAGCTCTCTTTTATTTGTATTTCTTTTTCCTATGAACCGGATTCATTTAATGATTAATTATGATTATGGCCGAATCCATATTGATGCTTTATTACACTGCCTTTGTATGAGATTATTCATAGACCATACATATTGGAATCATATATCATTGATATTCTCCTTCTCTCTTTCTCTCCCCCTTCCATTTATCCACATCCTTTTTTTTGTTTCACATCACAATCCACGATCAGATTGGTTTTTCTTTTATGTATATGTAATATAAAAAAGATTTCAGTTGCTACAACGATATGATCAATACATCATATAGTGACTGTTTCTTTGGATCCCGATAATACGAAGCAATGAGCTGGTTATTAGTTACATAGTTCTTAGTTCAGACTTTGGGGCCGTCCTTTCCTTTTTTAATCTAATCTAAACTAAAAAAACCGACGAGTCACACACTAAGCATAGCAATTATACCAAAGGGTCAATCTAATTTTTATTTAACCCTATAGAATTAGAAGATTTGAAATTAATCATTTTAGATTAAAGAGAAAAAAATGAAAGGTTTTTTTTGTCCAGTGCTAGATAGAAAAGTAAAAGAAGAGATCTTTGATTATTTCTCGTCTGCAAATATCCAAATTTTTATGCCTAATACCCCATAAATAGTCCGAACTGTATACGAACAATAATCAATTTTAGCTCGAATGGTTTGTAGGGGAACCCTGCCTTCTCTGATCCATTCGACACGCGCAATTTCTTTTCCGTCGATACGTCCTGCAATTTGTACTTGAATTCCTTTTGTATCTGCTTGCTCAGTTAATTCAATAGCTTTTTTCATTGCCTTTCGAAATGAAACTCTATTTTTTAATTGCCCAGCTATAAATTCGGCAAGAATATTAGGGTCTCCATAGGGTTTTGCAATTCTTGTAATAGCAATGTTGAGTTTTCGGTTCACAGAATTAAAACCTTTTTGTACATTGATCTGTAATTCTTCAATTCCTCTCGGTTTACCCTCTATTAACCATTTTGGAAATCCCATATAGATTATGACCTGGACCAGGTCGATTCTTTTTTGAATCTCTATACGCGCAATTCCCTCTACACCCGAAGATATTCTCATATTTTTTTGTACATAATTCTTGATACAATCCCGTATTTTTTGATCTTCCTGTAGACCCTCAGAATAACTTTTTGGTTGTGCAAACCAAAGGGAATGGTGCTTTTGGGTTGTACCAAGTCTAAAACCAAGTGGATTTATTTTTTGTCCCATACACCCTCGCTTTCTTCATTAGCCCATTTTAGTCTTTCGTGCTCTACCATACATAGATACCTCTCTCTAACATCCGTATATTTATCTATATATACATATCCCGTTTTTCTTAACCATATGAAATAGTCTTGATCTTTAGATATATCTTTCAATACAATAGTTATATGACAGGTGGGTCTTTTGATCGGATAACTACGTCCTCGAGCTCGAGGCTTTAACTTTTTCACAATAGTACCCTCGTTGACTTCGGCTTGACTAATGATTAAATCTGTTTCCTTGAAACCCATATTGTGACTAGCATTTGCTGCTGCTGAATAAACCAATTTAAAAATAGGATAACATGCTCGATAAGGCATGAGTTCTAGTATCATAAGTGTTTCCTCGTAGGAACGCCCACGAATCTGATCGATTACTCTTCGTGCTTTGTGAGCAGACATACATATATGTTGACCTAAAGCGGATACTTCCACATCTGGGTCCCTCTTTATCATAAGGTTAACCTCCCACTAATGAACGACGAGCACCCATATTAACTTTATTATTATTAACATTAACGACGAGATTTATTATCGCTTCTCGCATGTCCCCGGAAATTTAGAGTAGGTGCAAATTCTCCCAATTTGTGACCCACCATACGATCTGTTATATAAATAGGCAGATGGTCTTTTCCATTATGAATAGCAATTGTATGGCCGATCATTGTGGGTATAATGGTAGATGCCCGGGACCAAGTTACTATTATTTCTTTTTCCCCCCTGATGTTGAGCTTTTCAATTTTTGCTAATAAATGATTAGCAACAAAAGGATTTTTTTTTAGTGAACGTGTCACAGCTAATTACTCCTATCTTTTTTTCTTTTGTAAAGACGAAGAAACATATTCTCGATTTTCTCTCCTATTTAGTACGTCGACGAAGAATCAAACTATCACTATATTTATTCCTTTTTCTACTTCTTCTTCCAAGCGCAGGATAACCCCAAGGGGTTGTGGGTTGTTTTCTACCAATTGGGGCCCTTCCTTCACCACCCCCATGGGGATGGTCTACAGGGTTCATAACTACCCCTCTTACTACAGGACGCTTACCTAGCCAACGCTTAGATCCGGCTCTACCCAAACTTTTCTGGTTCACCCCAACATTACCCACTTGTCCGACTGTTGCTGAGCAGTTTTTGGATATCAAACGGACCTCCCCAGGCGGTAATTTTAATATGGCCGATTTACCCTCTTTTGCAATCGCTACAGCACCCGCTGCTCTAGCTAATTGTCCACCCTTTCCAAGTGTGATTTCTATGTTATGTATGGCCGTGCCTAAGGGCATATCGGTTGAAGTAGATTCTTCTTTTTGATCAATCAAAACCCCTTCCCAAACTGTACAAGCTTCTTCCAAAGCATACGGCTTTCTGGATGTATATAATGATATCTAGACAGATGGATCTTATATGAATCGTATGATGAAGTACCACATGAGTGGATATATTGGAATCCAAATCTGCCGAATCACTCATGTTATGATCTTCTACATCCTAGGTCTCCCCGTTCCATCATCTGGCTTATGTTCTTCATGTAGCATTCAGACCGAATGACTCTATGAAATTACGTCGATATTTCCACATATTACGGGTAACGTAGGAGACATCTCTATTTTTCCCCGGGGGGTAGAATTACCACTGCTTAGCTTTCAATTCGCCTCTGACCATCAAATGAAATGTGAATAACCCGTCCTCCTCTCTTTGAAACAAGGGGCGCTTCCGGTTCTGTCGGTGCTTCAAACAATTTTGTCTTCTCCATATTACCATATCTCTAGAGTCAATAATTTTATATGAGGAACTACTGAACTCAATCACTTGCTGCCGTTACTCTTCAGTTTTCTGTTGAGGTCTATCCCGTAGAGGTACTCAAATTGGATCAGTGATTGATTTCTAGGTTTCGTCGTAAACCTAATTGGTTACTTCCAATTACGTAAATCAATGGTTCAAACCGCACTCAAAGGTAGGGCATTTCCCATTGAGATAGGAACTTCTGTACCAGAAACAATGGTATCTCCAATTATAGCCCCTCTGGGATGTAAAATATATCTCTTCTCACCATCCCCATAGTGTATGAGACAAATGTATGCATTTCGGTTGGGGTCGTATTCTATGGTTACGATTCTACCAGATATGTCTTTTTCATTCCGTCGAAAATCTATTTTACGGTATAGACGCTTATGACCTCCCCCTCTATGCCTTGCGGTAATGATGCCTCTGGCATTACGACCTTTACCACAATGACGCTGTCCAGAGATCAAATTATTTCGTGAATTGGATTTCACTTGACTGTCTACGGCCCCATTGCGTGTGCTCGGAGTAGAAGTTTTGTATAAATGTATCGCCGTGTTATTAAGTATTTTTTTTTAAGTTCTTTTCTTTCTAAGAGGTGGAATAGAATAACCCGGTTGAAGCGTAATGATCATACGTTTATAATGCATTGTATGTCCCATAGGTCCCATTCTTCTACCCTTTCCCGGGAGTCGATGACTATTCATAGCTATTACCTTGACACCAAAGAAGAGTTCGACCCAATGCTTTATTTCTGTCCTAGTTGATCCTGATTCGACATTAGAAGTATATTGATTGTTCCCCAATAACCAAATACTTTTGTCTGTAAATACTGCATATTTGATTCCATCCATAAATCCATTTTCTTCCCTATGAGTTCCAGTATTGATAAGAATTCTAGATCTTACTGTTCATATGTTATGGTATGAATATACCATACCAATTCGTTATGTATGGATGATGAGATTCCATTGATACAGAGCCAATTCCAATAGACTTATTGAACGTTCCCATTGGCGTGCATCCAGCAGGAATTGAACCTACGAATTTGCCAATTATGAGTTGGGCGCTTTAACCATTCAGCCATGGATGCTTAACAGGGATCATCGTACATCGTGAATAACCAAATTCCAATTGAAATGAAATCTTTAGGAGGAATCAATGAAACAGGAATCAATGAAACGACATCAATTCAAATCCTGGATCTTCGAATTGAGAGAGATATTGAGAGAGATCAAGAATTCTCACTATTTCTTAGATTCATGGACCAAATTCGATTCAGTGGGATCTTTCACTCACATTTTTTTCCACCAAGAACGTTTTATGAAACTCTTTGACCCCCGAATTTGGAGTATCCTCCTTTCACGCGATTCACAGGGTTCAACAAGCAATCGATATTTCACGATCAAAGGTGTAGTACTGCTTGTAGTAGCGGTCCTTATATATCGTATTAACAATCGAAATATGGTCGAAAGAAAAAATCTCTATTTGATGGGGCTTCTTCCTATACCTATGAATTCCATTGGACCCAGAAATGATACATCGGAAGAATCTTTTTGGTCTTCCAATATTAATAGGTTGATTGTTTCGCTCCTCTATCTTCCAAAAGGGAAAAAGATCTCTGAGAGTTGTTTCATGGATCCGAAAGAGAGTACTTGGGTTCTCCCAATAACGAAAAAGTGTATCATGCCTGACTCTAACTGGGGTTCGCGGTGGTGGAGGAACCGGATCGGAAAAAGGTGGAATTCTAGTTGTAAGATATCTAAGGAAACCGTAGCTGGAATTGAGATCTCATTTAAAGAGAAAGATATCAAATATCTGGAGTTTCTTTTTGTATCCTATACGGATGATCCGATCCGCAAGGACCATGATTGGGAATTGTTTGATCGTCTTTCTCTGAGGAAGAAGCGAAACATAATCAACTTGAATTCGGGCCAGCTATTCGAAATCTTAGTGAAACACTGGATTTGTTATCTCATGTCTGCTTTTCGTGAAAAAAGACCAATTGAAGTGGAGGGTTTCTTCAAACAACAAGGAGCTGAGTCAACTATTCAATCAAATGAGATTGAACATGTTTCCCATCTCTTCTCGAGAAACAAGTGGGGTATTTCTTTGCAAAATTGTGCTCAATTTCATATGTGGCAATTCCGCCAAGATATCTTCGTTAGTTGGGGGAAGAATCTGCACGAGTCGGATTTTTTGAGGAACGTATCGAGAGAGAGTTGGATTTGGTTAGACAATGTGTGGTTGGTAAGCAAGGATCGGTTTTTTAGCAAGGTACGGAATGTATCGTCAAATATTCAATATGATTCCACAAGATCTATTTTCGTTCAAGTAACGAATTCTAGCCAATTGAAAGGATCTTCTGATCAATCCAGAGACCCTTTCGATTCGATTAGTAATGAGGATTCGGAATATCACACATTGATCAATCAAAGAGAGATTCAACAACTAAAAGAAAGATCGATTCTTTGGGATCCTTCCTTTCTTCAAACGGAACGAACAGAGAGAAAATCAGACCGATTCCCGAAATGCCTTTCTGGATATTCCTCAATGTCCCGGCTATTCACGGAACGTGAGAAGCAGATGAATAATCATCTGCTTCCGGAAGAAATCGAAGCAATTCTTGGGAATTCTACAAAATCAATTCGTTCCTTTTTCTCTGACAGATGGTCAGAACTTCATCTGGGTTCGAATCCTACTGAGAGGTCCACTAGAGATCATAAATTGTTGAAGAAAGAACAAGATGTTTCTTTTGTCCCTTCCAGACGATCGGAAAATAAAGAAATGGTTGATATATTCAAGATAATTACGTATTTACAAAATACCGTCTCAATTCATCCTATTTCATCAGATCCGGGATGTGATATGGTTCCGAAGGATGAACCGGATATGGCCAGTTCCAATAAGATTTCATTCTTGAACCAAAATCCATTTTTTTCTTTCTTTCATCTATTCCATGACCGAAACAGGGGGGGGTACACGTTACACCGCGATTTTGAATCAGAAGAGAGATTTCAAGAAATGGCAGATCTATTCACTCTATCAATAACCGAGCCGGATCTGGTGTATCATAAGGGATTTTCCTTTTCTATTGATTCCTACGGGTTGGATAAAAAAAAATTATTGAATGAGGTATTCAACTCCAGGGATGAATCGAAAAAGAAATCTTTCTTGGTTCTACCTCCTATTTTTTATGAAGAGAATGAATCTTTTTATCGAAGGATCAGAAAAAAATCGGTCCGGATCTCCTGCGGGAATGACTTGGAAGATCCAAAACCAAAAAGAGTGGTATTTGCTAGCAACAACATAATGGAGGCAGTCAATCAATATAGATTGATCCGAAATCTGATTCAAATCCAATATAGCACCTATGGGTACATAAGAAATGTATCGAATCGATTCTTTTATGGAATTCAAAGGGATCAAATAGGAAATGATACTCTGAATCATAGAACTATAATGAAATATACGATCAACCAACATTTATCGAATTTGAAAAAGAGTCAGAAGAAATGGTTCGATCCTCTTATTTCTCGAACCGAGAGATCCATGAATCGGGATCCTAATGCATATAGATACAAATGGCCCAACGGGAGCAATAATTTCCAGGAACATTTGGAACATTTCGTTTCTGAGCAGAAGAGCCGTTTTCAAGTAGTGTTCGGTCGATTACGTATTAATCAATATTCGATTGATTGGTCCGAGGTTATCGACAAACAAGATTTGTCCAAGTCACTTCTCTTTTTGTCCAAGTCACTTCTCTTTTTGTCTAAGTCACTTCCTTTTTTCTTTGTGAGTATCGGGAATATCCCCATTCATAGGTCCGAGATCCACATCTATGAATTGAAAGGGCCGAATGATCAACTCTGCAATCAGTTGTTAGAATCAATAGGTGTTCAAATCGTTCATTTGAATAAATTGAAACCCTTCTTATTGGATAATCGTGATACTTCCCAAAAATCGAAATTCTTGATCAATGGAGGAACAATATCACCGTTTTTATTCAATAAGATACCAAAGTGGATGATTGACTCATTTCATACTAGAAATAATCGCAGGAAAGACTTTGATAACACCGATTCCTATTTCTCAATGATATCCCACGATCGAGACAATTGGCTGAATCCCGTGAAACCATTTCATAGAAGTTCATTGATCTCTTCTTTTTATAAAGCAAATCGACTTCGATTCTTGAATAATCCACATCACTTCTGGTTCGATTGTAACAAAAGATTCCCTTTTTATGTGGAAAAGGCCCGTATCAATAATTATGATCTTACGTATGGACAATTCCTCAATATCTTGTTCATTCGCAACAACATTTTTTCTTTGTGCGTCGGTCCAAAAAAACATGTTTTTTTGGAGAGAGATACTATTTCATCAATCGAGTCACAGGTATCTAACATATTCATACCTAACGATTTTCCACAAAGTGGTGACGAAAGGTATAACTTGTACAAATCTTTCCATTTTCCAATTCGATCCGATCCATTCGTTCGTAGAGCTATTTACTCGATCCCAGACATTTCTGGAACACCTCTAACAGAGGGACAAATAGTCAATTTTGAAAGAACTTATTGTCAACCTCTTTCAGATATGAATCTCTCTGATTCAGAAGGGAAGAACTTGCATCAGTATCTCAATTTCAATTCAAACATGGGTTTGATTCACACTCCATGTTCTGAGAAATATTTACCATCCGAAAAGAGGAAAAAACAGAGTCTTTGTCTAAAGAAATGCGTTGAGAAATGGCAGATGTATAGAACCCTTCAACGAGATAGTGCTTTTTCAAATCTCTCAAAATGGAATCTGTTACAAACATATATGCCATGGTTCCTTACTTCGGCAGGGTGCAAATATCTAAATTTCACCCTTTTAGATACTTTTTCAGACCTATTGCCGATACTAAGTAGCAGTCAAAAATTTGTATCCGTTTTTCATGATATTATGCATGGATCAGATACATCATGGCCAATTCCTCAGAAAAAATTGTGGGCGATTCTTCCACAATGGAATCCGATAAGTGAGATTTCGAGTAAGTGTTTACATAATCTTCTTCTGTCCGAAGAAATGATTCATCGAAATAATGAGTCACCCGTTCCATTGATATGGATACATCTGAGATCACCAAATGCTCGGGAGTTCCTCTATTCAATCCTTTTCCTTCTTCTTGTTGCTGGATATCTCGTTCGTACACATCTTCTCTTTGTTTCCCGGGCCTCTAGTGAGTTACAGACAGAGTTCGAAAAGATCAAATCTTTGATGATTCCATCATACATGATTGAGTTGCGAAAACTTCTGGATAGGTATCCTACATCTGAACTGAACTCTTTCTGGTTAAAGAATCTCTTTCTAGTTGCTCTGGAACAATTAGGAGATTCTCTAGAAGAAATACGGGGTTCTGCTTCTGGTGGCAACATGCTATTGGGTGGTGGTCCCACTTATGGGGTCAAATCAATACGTTCTAAGAAGAAATATTTGAATATCAATCTCATCGATATCATAAGTATCATACCAAATCCCATCAATCGAATCACTTTTTCGAGAAATACGAGATATCTAAGTCGTACAAGTAAAGAGATCTATTCATTGATAAGAAAAAGAAAAAACGTGAACGTTGATTGGATTGATGATAAAATAGAATCCTGGGTCGCGAACAGTGATTCGATTGATGATGAAGAAAGAGAATTCTTGGTTCAGTTCTCCACCTTAACGACAAAAAAAAGGATTGATCAAATTCTATTGAGTCTGACTCATAGTGATCATTTATCAAAGAATGACTCTGGTTATCAAATGGTTGAACAACCGGGATCAATTTACTTACGATACTTAGTTGACATTCATAAAAAAGATCTAATGAATTATGAGTTCAATAGATCCTGTTTAGCAGAAAGACGGATATTCCTTGCTCATTATCAGACAATCACTTATTCACAAACCTCGTGTGGGGCTAATAGTTTTCATTTCCCATCTCATGGAAAACCCTTTTCGCTCCGCTTAGCCCTATCCCCGTCTAGGGGTATTTTAGTGATAGGTTCTATAGGAACTGGACGATCCTATTTGGTCAAATACCTAGCGACAAACTCTTATGTTCCTTTCATTACGGTATTTCCGAACAAGTTCCTGGATGACAAGCCTAAAGGTTATCTTATTGATGATATTGATGGTAGTGACAATATCGAGATTGATGCTAGTGACGATATCGATGATGACCTTGATACAGAGCTGCTAACTATGACGAATGCGCTAACTATGTATATGACGCCGAAAAAAGACCGATTTGATATCACCCTTCAATTCGAATTAGCAAAAGCAATGTCTCCTTGCATAATATGGATTCCAAACATTCATGATCTGTATGTGAATGAGTCGAATTACTTATCCCTCGGTCTATTAGTGAACTATCTCTCCAGGGATTGTGAAAGATGCTCCACTAGAAATCTCCTTGTTATTGCTTCGACTCATATTCCCCAAAAAGTAGATCCCGCTCTAATAGCTCCGAATAAATTAAATACATGCATTAAGATACGGAGGCTTCTTATTCCACAACAACGAAAGCACTTTTTCACTCTTTCATATACTAGGGGATTTCACTTGGAAAAGAAAATGTTCCATACTAATGGATTCGGGGCCATAACCATGGGCTCCAATGCACGAGATCTTGTAGCACTTACCAATGAGGCCCTATCCATTAGTATTACACAGAAGAAATCCATTCTAGACACTAATACAATTAGATCCGCTCTTCATAGACAAACTTGGGATTTGCGATCCCAGGTAAGATCGGTTCAGGATCATGGGATCCTTTTCTATCAGATAGGAAGGGCTGTGGCACAAAATATACTTCTAAGTAATTGCCCCATAGATCCTATATCTATCTATATGAAGAAGAAATCATGTAAGGAAGGGGATTCTTTTTTGTACAAATGGTACTTCGAGCTTGGAACGAGCATGAAGAAATTAACGATACTTCTTTATCTTTTGAGTTGTTCTGCCGGATCGGTCGCTCAAGATCTTTGGTCTCTACCCGGACCCGATGAAAAAAATGGGATCACTTCTTATGGATTCGTTGAGAATGATTCTGATCTAGTTCATGGCCTATTAGAAGTAGAAGGCGCTCTGGTGGGATCCTCACGGACAGAAAAAGATTGCAGTCAGTTTGATAATGATCGAGTGACATTGCTTCTTCGGTCCGAACCAAGAAATCCCTTAGATATGATGCAAAATGGATCTTGTTCTTTTGTTGATCAGAGATTTCTATATGAAAAAAACGAGTCGGAGTTTGAAGAAGGAGCCCTCGACCCGGAACAGATAGAGGAGGATTTATTCAATC
>JAJJMC010033731.1:19857-24857 GCA_023531435.1 Papaver californicum | reverse complement strand
TTATGCAAGGAGACATTGCTTTTGCTAATTCGAATTGAAGGGTGATATCAAATCGGTCTTTTTTCGGCGTCATATACATAGTTAGCGCATTCGTCATAGTTAGCAGCTCTGTATCAAGGTCATCATCGATATCGTCACTAGCATCAATCTCGATATTGTCACTACCATCAATATCATCAATAAGATAACCTTTAGGCTTGTCATCCAGGAACTTGTTCGGAAATACCGTAATGAAAGGAACATAAGAGTTTGTCGCTAGGTATTTGACCAAATAGGATCGTCCAGTTCCTATAGAACCTATCACTAAAATACCCCTAGACGGGGATAGGGCTAAGCGGAGCGAAAAGGGTTTTCCATGAGATGGGAAATGAAAACTATTAGCCCCACACGAGGTTTGTGAATAAGTGATTGTCTGATAATGAGCAAGGAATATCCGTCTTTCTGCTAAACAGGATCTATTGAACTCATAATTCATTAGATCTTTTTTATGAATGTCAACTAAGTATCGTAAGTAAATTGATCCCGGTTGTTCAACCATTTGATAACCAGAGTCATTCTTTGATAAATGATCACTATGAGTCAGACTCAATAGAATTTGATCAATCCTTTTTTTTGTCGTTAAGGTGGAGAACTGAACCAAGAATTCTCTTTCTTCATCATCAATCGAATCACTGTTCGCGACCCAGGATTCTATTTTATCATCAATCCAATCAACGTTCACGTTTTTTCTTTTTCTTATCAATGAATAGATCTCTTTACTTGTACGACTTAGATATCTCGTATTTCTCGAAAAAGTGATTCGATTGATGGGATTTGGTATGATACTTATGATATCGATGAGATTGATATTCAAATATTTCTTCTTAGAACGTATTGATTTGACCCCATAAGTGGGACCACCACCCAATAGCATGTTGCCACCAGAAGCAGAACCCCGTATTTCTTCTAGAGAATCTCCTAATTGTTCCAGAGCAACTAGAAAGAGATTCTTTAACCAGAAAGAGTTCAGTTCAGATGTAGGATACCTATCCAGAAGTTTTCGCAACTCAATCATGTATGATGGAATCATCAAAGATTTGATCTTTTCGAACTCTGTCTGTAACTCACTAGAGGCCCGGGAAACAAAGAGAAGATGTGTACGAACGAGATATCCAGCAACAAGAAGAAGGAAAAGGATTGAATAGAGGAACTCCCGAGCATTTGGTGATCTCAGATGTATCCATATCAATGGAACGGGTGACTCATTATTTCGATGAATCATTTCTTCGGACAGAAGAAGATTATGTAAACACTTACTCGAAATCTCACTTATCGGATTCCATTGTGGAAGAATCGCCCACAATTTTTTCTGAGGAATTGGCCATGATGTATCTGATCCATGCATAATATCATGAAAAACGGATACAAATTTTTGACTGCTACTTAGTATCGGCAATAGGTCTGAAAAAGTATCTAAAAGGGTGAAATTTAGATATTTGCACCCTGCCGAAGTAAGGAACCATGGCATATATGTTTGTAACAGATTCCATTTTGAGAGATTTGAAAAAGCACTATCTCGTTGAAGGGTTCTATACATCTGCCATTTCTCAACGCATTTCTTTAGACAAAGACTCTGTTTTTTCCTCTTTTCGGATGGTAAATATTTCTCAGAACATGGAGTGTGAATCAAACCCATGTTTGAATTGAAATTGAGATACTGATGCAAGTTCTTCCCTTCTGAATCAGAGAGATTCATATCTGAAAGAGGTTGACAATAAGTTCTTTCAAAATTGACTATTTGTCCCTCTGTTAGAGGTGTTCCAGAAATGTCTGGGATCGAGTAAATAGCTCTACGAACGAATGGATCGGATCGAATTGGAAAATGGAAAGATTTGTACAAGTTATACCTTTCGTCACCACTTTGTGGAAAATCGTTAGGTATGAATATGTTAGATACCTGTGACTCGATTGATGAAATAGTATCTCTCTCCAAAAAAACATGTTTTTTTGGACCGACGCACAAAGAAAAAATGTTGTTGCGAATGAACAAGATATTGAGGAATTGTCCATACGTAAGATCATAATTATTGATACGGGCCTTTTCCACATAAAAAGGGAATCTTTTGTTACAATCGAACCAGAAGTGATGTGGATTATTCAAGAATCGAAGTCGATTTGCTTTATAAAAAGAAGAGATCAATGAACTTCTATGAAATGGTTTCACGGGATTCAGCCAATTGTCTCGATCGTGGGATATCATTGAGAAATAGGAATCGGTGTTATCAAAGTCTTTCCTGCGATTATTTCTAGTATGAAATGAGTCAATCATCCACTTTGGTATCTTATTGAATAAAAACGGTGATATTGTTCCTCCATTGATCAAGAATTTCGATTTTTGGGAAGTATCACGATTATCCAATAAGAAGGGTTTCAATTTATTCAAATGAACGATTTGAACACCTATTGATTCTAACAACTGATTGCAGAGTTGATCATTCGGCCCTTTCAATTCATAGATGTGGATCTCGGACCTATGAATGGGGATATTCCCGATACTCACAAAGAAAAAAGGAAGTGACTTAGACAAAAAGAGAAGTGACTTGGACAAAAAGAGAAGTGACTTGGACAAATCTTGTTTGTCGATAACCTCGGACCAATCAATCGAATATTGATTAATACGTAATCGACCGAACACTACTTGAAAACGGCTCTTCTGCTCAGAAACGAAATGTTCCAAATGTTCCTGGAAATTATTGCTCCCGTTGGGCCATTTGTATCTATATGCATTAGGATCCCGATTCATGGATCTCTCGGTTCGAGAAATAAGAGGATCGAACCATTTCTTCTGACTCTTTTTCAAATTCGATAAATGTTGGTTGATCGTATATTTCATTATAGTTCTATGATTCAGAGTATCATTTCCTATTTGATCCCTTTGAATTCCATAAAAGAATCGATTCGATACATTTCTTATGTACCCATAGGTGCTATATTGGATTTGAATCAGATTTCGGATCAATCTATATTGATTGACTGCCTCCATTATGTTGTTGCTAGCAAATACCACTCTTTTTGGTTTTGGATCTTCCAAGTCATTCCCGCAGGAGATCCGGACCGATTTTTTTCTGATCCTTCGATAAAAAGATTCATTCTCTTCATAAAAAATAGGAGGTAGAACCAAGAAAGATTTCTTTTTCGATTCATCCCTGGAGTTGAATACCTCATTCAATAATTTTTTTTTATCCAACCCGTAGGAATCAATAGAAAAGGAAAATCCCTTATGATACACCAGATCCGGCTCGGTTATTGATAGAGTGAATAGATCTGCCATTTCTTGAAATCTCTCTTCTGATTCAAAATCGCGGTGTAACGTGTACCCCCCCCTGTTTCGGTCATGGAATAGATGAAAGAAAGAAAAAAATGGATTTTGGTTCAAGAATGAAATCTTATTGGAACTGGCCATATCCGGTTCATCCTTCGGAACCATATCACATCCCGGATCTGATGAAATAGGATGAATTGAGACGGTATTTTGTAAATACGTAATTATCTTGAATATATCAACCATTTCTTTATTTTCCGATCGTCTGGAAGGGACAAAAGAAACATCTTGTTCTTTCTTCAACAATTTATGATCTCTAGTGGACCTCTCAGTAGGATTCGAACCCAGATGAAGTTCTGACCATCTGTCAGAGAAAAAGGAACGAATTGATTTTGTAGAATTCCCAAGAATTGCTTCGATTTCTTCCGGAAGCAGATGATTATTCATCTGCTTCTCACGTTCCGTGAATAGCCGGGACATTGAGGAATATCCAGAAAGGCATTTCGGGAATCGGTCTGATTTTCTCTCTGTTCGTTCCGTTTGAAGAAAGGAAGGATCCCAAAGAATCGATCTTTCTTTTAGTTGTTGAATCTCTCTTTGATTGATCAATGTGTGATATTCCGAATCCTCATTACTAATCGAATCGAAAGGGTCTCTGGATTGATCAGAAGATCCTTTCAATTGGCTAGAATTCGTTACTTGAACGAAAATAGATCTTGTGGAATCATATTGAATATTTGACGATACATTCCGTACCTTGCTAAAAAACCGATCCTTGCTTACCAACCACACATTGTCTAACCAAATCCAACTCTCTCTCGATACGTTCCTCAAAAAATCCGACTCGTGCAGATTCTTCCCCCAACTAACGAAGATATCTTGGCGGAATTGCCACATATGAAATTGAGCACAATTTTGCAAAGAAATACCCCACTTGTTTCTCGAGAAGAGATGGGAAACATGTTCAATCTCATTTGATTGAATAGTTGACTCAGCTCCTTGTTGTTTGAAGAAACCCTCCACTTCAATTGGTCTTTTTTCACGAAAAGCAGACATGAGATAACAAATCCAGTGTTTCACTAAGATTTCGAATAGCTGGCCCGAATTCAAGTTGATTATGTTTCGCTTCTTCCTCAGAGAAAGACGATCAAACAATTCCCAATCATGGTCCTTGCGGATCGGATCATCCGTATAGGATACAAAAAGAAACTCCAGATATTTGATATCTTTCTCTTTAAATGAGATCTCAATTCCAGCTACGGTTTCCTTAGATATCTTACAACTAGAATTCCACCTTTTTCCGATCCGGTTCCTCCACCACCGCGAACCCCAGTTAGAGTCAGGCATGATACACTTTTTCGTTATTGGGAGAACCCAAGTACTCTCTTTCGGATCCATGAAACAACTCTCAGAGATCTTTTTCCCTTTTGGAAGATAGAGGAGCGAAACAATCAACCTATTAATATTGGAAGACCAAAAAGATTCTTCCGATGTATCATTTCTGGGTCCAATGGAATTCATAGGTATAGGAAGAAGCCCCATCAAATAGAGATTTTTTCTTTCGACCATATTTCGATTGTTAATACGATATATAAGGACCGCTACTACAAGCAGTACTACACCTTTGATCGTGAAATATCGATTGCTTGTTGAACCCTGTGAATCGCGTGAAAGGAGGATACTCCAAATTCGGGGGTCA
>JAJJMC010033731.1:7500-10611 GCA_023531435.1 Papaver californicum | reverse complement strand
ATTTGATCGTGAAATCAATTAAAGGATTTAGTAATCAGATCATAGCCTGTAGTTAAAAAGGTTTAATAGATATCTCATTTCCGACTCAATCACCCATCTATTTTGAATGAATCATTATCTCGGTGATGGAATGAAAATTCAATTAGTCCCAAGAGCCCCTTCTTGTTTAGTTTAGACTTCCAAGATCCACAGAGAATTAATAACTAATAACTGGACTCCACTATTTACTTTAGTGATAGGGGGGTAAGGTAGAGCTTTTTCGCATTTTCACTTTGAATGCGTTCTTTTTTTTTTTATGGATATAGACCATAAAGTCTTTCTAAGCAACTAGGAATATCGATGGAACAGGCAGACGCGGAAGAGCCCATCTCATTTTTGAATTCAACTATTGAGCTATTTCCTGGCCAGGTAGGATAGGAAATAGATCTCGCTCTATCGGCATGTCATTTGCCCTGGGTTGTTTTGCGAGAAAAAGGGTAAGATATGATTCAGAAAAGAATCAGTAGAACTCAGAAAAAAAGATTCGATTTTATTCAACATTACACTTTGAACCTAATTGGACTGCTCTGGGACGGAAGGATTCGAACCTCCGAGTCGCGGGACCAAAACCCGTTGCCTTACCGCTTGGCCACGCCCCATTTATATTTATATTTGACACCAATAAACACTAATATCCGTATTGTTTATTCGTCAATTCCCACCCAAATCTCTATGGAATAGAGTAGATTGTTGCTAGGATTTAATGCATATAGTTGTAGAATTTAACTTAATTTATTGATCATTACATAGAATTCAATTAAGATATTGTATGAAAGTATGACTCCTTCTGTTCTCGGTTGAGAATTGAAGGATTTGTGATTGAGCAAGTAAAAAAAAAGAAGAATTTGAATCTACCTTACTTTCTTCCTTTTTTTCCTTAATATCAATGACTCAATCAAAATACAATTATCTCCAAGAAGGAAATGTTTGTTATGCTTAATATCTTTAGTTTGATCTGTATCTGTCTTAATTCTGCCCTTCATTCGAGTAGTTTTTTCTTCGCCAAATTGCCCGAGGCTTATGCTTTTTTTAATCCAATTGTAGATGTTATGCCAGTAATACCTGTGCTCTTTCTTCTCTTAGCCCTTGTTTGGCAAGCTGCTGTAAGTTTTCGATGATATTTTTTTACTACTGTCCTACAAACATGTATGATTTTTTGATAAAAAAAGAGTCTAACAATTAATAAGATCAGCTAAGTCTTATATTCTGAACCCTCGATCCAAACATTTGAATTCTTGGATAATTGCGAGAAATCTTGATCACCTCCCCAACTTGACCTTCTACTTCAAGGGCCCTATTCAATTTAGGGTCCCCCACAATATAATATAGAATTGTGTCATAAAAAAGCGTTTCCGTAACGAAAGAATCTTATTACAAACGAATTTCGAAAAATTACTTTCTTTTCGAGAAACTACTTCGTTTCTTGGTGTAAAAAGAGGATATGTGGTATAAAAAAGGATAGTCTATTCCCTTTTTTTACAAAAATGATCTTGGAGATTGTGTAATGCTTACTCTCAAACTCTTTGTTTACACAGTAGTGATATTCTTTGTTTCTCTTTTTATCTTCGGATTCCTATCTAATGATCCAGGACGTAATCCTGGACGTGAGGAATAAAAAAGAGGAAAAAGCTTTTTTCTTGCTTGTTGGTTTATTCATTTTCTTTTTTTTTTTATTCCAGACATTTAACTATGAGAAAATAAGATAAAATGCAATGAAAAGGTCTCGATCTTTTTTTGAATGCAAAAAAAAGAAAGTCATCGGAGGAAACGGAAAGAGAGGGATTCGAACCCTCGGTACAAATAAATCGTACAACGGATTAGCAATCCGCCGCTTTAGTCCACTCAGCCATCTCTCCAAATTGAAAAAATTACTATGTTACGGTTACGCTTGAAGCCAAAAAGTCTTTATTTTTTCTTTCACTTTATTCTATAGATAGATAAGATAGATACAAATTGGATTAGCAATCCAACTCGAATTTCATTTCGATAATGGGTATATCTTCCATAGAAAGAAAAAAAATATCCCCCCTTTTTTAGCCGAAAGCTCCTTTTATTCCCCGGCCTGGTCAGTACCTAGCCGGGCCATTTCTTACTTTATTCCAACGCAATGAATGATGGATCAACTCATTTCTCTGATTTGAAAACAAAAATACTTGTTATTGAAACAACAACGACAGGAACACGTAAGACTATTTCCAATCTTATGGTATAGGATAGAAGTGTCTTTGCTTTTTTTATCAATTTGGAAAAAGAGGGACCTATCCTATTTCTTAATATTATAACTCTAATTTCGTTATTTCTTCAAGGGCAGTCTTTATTTGAAGACTTGAGTTGAGTCCATAAAAAAGACTCCGGGTTTTTATACTAGATCCAGTTGATTGGCTCGAATTCCTAAAATTTACCGGCGGAATATGAATAAAATAAATAGGGAAAGGGTATTTTCAAAAAATGAAAGAGTCAAACTTTCTCTCTTTTTTGAGAAAATTTTGTATTTTCTTCTAAAGGATTGGAGGGTTGAAAAAACGGAGCTACGGATTCTTACACAATTTTTTGTGACTTCAGTGGCTCTTTCTTTAAAGAACCCCCCAGCCCAGCAAAATAAAAAGATATAACCCTTTTGTTTAATAAGACTTCTTTTCCTACCTCATCAAGTTCTCCCGACAAAAAGCGTCAACGCTCCAATTTAATAATTCTATTCTGATCCTATCTTGATTATGTAGGATTCCCTTGTTCGACAAAGATTCCATTCATATACAATAATCAATTGTAGCGGGTATAGTTTAGTGGTAAAAGTGTGATTCGTTCTATTAATCCCTTAAATAGTTAAGGGGTCTTTCGGTTAATTTGTATTCCGATCAAAAACTTTCTTTCTTAAAAGGATTTTATCCTTTACCTCTCAATGACAGATTTGAGGAAGAATATACATTCTCGTGATTTGTATCCAAGGGTCAATTTAAAATGGAAAATTGGATTATGGAATTGCGAAGCATAATTTTTTTTAGTTGGATCAAAACTTCCAATTAAATGAGTATGAATAAAGGGTCCATGGATGAAGAAAAAAGTGTATTTCAA
>JAJJMC010033731.1:0-5000 GCA_023531435.1 Papaver californicum | reverse complement strand
CTTTTTGTTGTTCAAACTGAATGGTTTCGTTTTTGTAATTTTCTAATTGTACCAAATTCTTATAAGTTGAATTAATCAAATTTGATTTTTCTCGTTCTATCTCAGAATATCCATTCACTCGAAACTGATCGGCTTCCATTTCCACTTTTCGTAAGCGAGCCCTGGCTTTCTCCAGCTGTTCAATGGCCCCTCCACGTAATTCTTCTGAATTTCGAATAGTACTCAAGATCCTCTGTTTTCGATTATCTAATAAATCACTTAATGAAAGTAGATTCTCTTCCCATTCATTTCAAAACTTCCACGATCTCTTCCCGAACCAAACATGAATCTTTCGATTCATTTGGCTCTCACGCTCAGTTACTTATAGGGGATTCCATATTTTTTATGTAATGAGCCTATCCTCTCTTCTCTGTTCGTATTCCAAAATATCAAAACGGATCATTGATCCACGACCATAATATTTGGAGGACTCTTCCGACCAGACAAAAATCTGTAATTATCGGCAAAGTTGTTTATATTTTTTTCTGAAAATCCAAAAAATGCTTCTTACTTTAATACATAGGTCGTCGATTCGGCATTGAAAAAAGGGATCCTTCCTTTTTCCAGTAACAGGTTCAAATCGTTTTATCGATATGAGTGTTCTATATCGAATAAATTGCCAACTTTTTTTGAAACCATTTCCATACTAACATAGTGGTAGAAAGAGTACCATGTAGCGCCTAGACTTCAAACGGTTTAGCTTTAACCATGTTAATAGTTCCACATTATTGGTTGATAGAGAATCAAAGTGTATTTACTTTACCAATGAGTCGCGAAATGCTATGGTTCTTACATATGATTTCTTTACTTTTTCAGAAGTAATTCGCGAGATCGTGCACCCTTCATTTACTTAGTTTAGTTCTAAAGAAAAAAGAAAGTGCAGCTGGTTAGATCCAGCCTATTCTTGAAATAAACAACCCGCACACACTCCCTTTCCAAAAAAGATCAATACGCCAAGTACTACACTTAGATTTATTGGATTTGTTGCTAAAATATCGGTATTAAACCCGAAACTCCCGGCGGATGGCCAGTGACCCAAAGAAACGAAAGAATCGGTTACATTTTTCATATGATCTCCTCTTATAGATAGGACTAACAAAATAAAACAGAGTTTGTATCAATTCGTCCCTTTTTTTATTGTTTGATTAATTTTTGATTTCCTTTTTTTTTACATAGATTTTATTATTCCATTTTGCATTTTTTTTATTTCATTTGAGGTTCCCACTCAAAAACACACTTATTAGAATTAGGTCCAGATCTCATGTCAGTCGTGAAATACCTCATCTTTTGCAACGCTTTCTAAAAAAAAAGGGTTTCGTTGGACTAAGAACGGGAAGGAAGAAAGCGAGTAGGTCTGCTAATTCCTCATCCTCAAATCAGTCCTTCCCACGGATATTGTCTCAAAAAAAAGTGATTGTAAGAGTAAAATCTTGATAGAATTCAAAAAAGCAGGTAGGAAATCCAGGGCAATAAAATGGAGAAAAAAACTTTCAAATTCTTAGGATTAAACAAAAGGATTCGCAAATAAAAGTGCTAATGCCACAACCAAGCCATAAATTGTTAAAGCTTCCATAAAAGCCAGACTCAGCAATAAAGTACCTCGTATTTTACCCTCCGCCTCTGGTTGTCTCGCAATACCTTCTACGGCTTGTCCCGCAGCAGTACCTTGACCAACTCCAGGTCCAATAGAAGCAAGCCCTACGGCCAATCCAGCAGCAATAACGGAAGCGGCAGAAATCAGTGGATTCATGGTAAGCTCCTCGCACCAAAATAAATAAATGGTTAATGATACAATCAACCAATAAATAATGCCTTATGATTCCATTACTAACATATATCCAATTGAAGTAATTATATTATTGAATCGTCAGAACTACTTCGATTTCTCGTTTTTAGTTCCCATCCATCGAGTCTTTATCAATTAGCAATCCATAAAGCTCTTCCATTTCTTAGTTCCAAAGCATTCTTTCAATTCTTCGTTATTTTTCTCTTCTATACTATATGCTCTTGGTTTCATGTGTTTATTCATTCGTCACAGACGAAATGGAAGGACTTCTATTGGAATCCTCATCGAAATTCAGAGTGGGATCGTAAAGGAAATAAGATCTATGGATAGTTCATATATAACTAGTCAATATCTAATATCACATATACATATGTTTCTTCCATAGTGTAAACCAACTATTGAATTCTCATCCTATATGCATTCGAATTCTAGAAAAAACATACACAACAATAGGTTTATAGCCATTACATATACCTAAGTCGATCCCCTAACCTATTTTTTATGAAGCCCATTTGTCACTTCCTCTTTGCCCTTTAGTTATCATTATCCCGTATGAATCCAAATGGGCGGGTTGGTTGGTTCATTATCATTAGCCCGAATCATTACATATCAATACAATATCAGGATTTGGTTGATGAAATTGCATGGAATTAATTCGAATTTTGGACAATCCTTGAATTAAAAAAATTTAAATGCCAATCCATCGTTCTATAGAAACATCGTTTTTTGTTTAATCACAATCAAAGTTAGATAGCATAACAATTTGGATTCAAATTATGAACCCTAATATAATTCTAATATTGTAATTGAATGAACAAATAGAAGTGGGGGTATGACATCAATCGGCCAAGAATCTTAGGAAAAAGATCTTTTAGATCTCTTTCCTTTATTTTAAATTCCCGAATATCAATCAGAAAAGCTAGTTAATGATGACCCTCCATGGATTCGCCTATATAAGCCGCGGCTAAAGTTGCAAAAATAAGAGCTTGAATCCCGCTTGTAAATAATCCAAGAAACATGACAGGTATAGGAACCACTGAAGGTACTAAAGAAACAAGAACAACAACTACTAATTCATCAGCCAATATATTCCCGAAAAGCCGAAAACTTAGTGATAAGGGTTTTGTGAAATCTTCTAGGATGTTAATTGGTAAAAGGATTGGAGTTGGTTGAATGTATTTACCGAAATAACCCAACCCTTTTTTGGTAAGACCCGCATAGAAATATGCCACGGACGTGAGTAAAGCTAAAGCAACGGTAGTATTTATATCATTCGTAGGTGCGGCTAACTCCCCATGAGGTAACTGTATTATTTTCCGAGGTAAAAGAGCCCCTGACCAGTTAGAAACAAAAATAAATAGGAACATAGTTCCAATAAAGGGAACCCAAGGACCATACTCTTCTCCAATCTGAGTTTTGCTCAAGTCTCGAATGAATTCAAGGACATATTCGAAGAAATTCTGACCATTGGTCGGAATAGTTTGTGGGTTCCGAACAGCTATAGCAGCTGAACCTAATAAGATAGCAATTACGACCCATGACGTAATAAGGACTTGGGCATGGACTTGGAAACCACCTATTTGCCAATAGAAATGTTGGCCTACTTCCACACCGGATATATCGTATAGCCCTTTTAATGTGTTGACGGAACATGGTAGCACATTCATATTGTCCTCTGGCAGAAATAGAACTAAAAAAGGAATTATTTTGATTCCACTATCTCTTTCTCAACTCGTCTACTTGAATCATATTTTTCGGATATCAAGTAATCACATAATATCCCCAGCTTTTTTATCTCTTTTTTGGTATTCAGAATATAGTAACCGATTCAAAAAATCTATGGAGTTCTCGAAGTAATTGACTTATCTTATTATTAATCAACGATTTGGGATATAGCTAGAACGGCCCTCACAAATGGCGAATACTAATTTGTTAAGGATTAATCGGATTGAAGCTATAGCGTCATCATTGGCTGGAATCGAAATATCTGCGAGATCCGGGTCACAATTTGTATCGATTAAACAAATCGTTGGAATTCCCAAAGTTACACATTCTCGAAGAGCCGTATATTCTTCTTGCTGATCAACGATGATTACAATATCAGGTAACCCCGTCATATATTTGATCCCACCCAGATATGTTTGCAAGTGATATAATTGTCTCTTCAACATTGCTGCATCTCGTTTCGGAAGGCGGTTGAGTCTTCCCTTCTTTTGTTCCGCTCTCAAATCCCTGAACTTATGAAGTCTCGTTTCTGTAGTGGACCAATTCGTTGACATGCCACCGAGCCATTTTTTATTAACATAATGACACCGAGCCCTTATTGCAGCCGATGCTACTGAATCAACTGCTTTATTTTTAGTACCAACTATTAAGAATTGCTTTCCTTTACTTGCTGCATCAAAAACTAAATCACAAGCTTCTGATAAAAAGCGAGCAGTTCTAGTAAGATTTGTAATATGAATACCTTTACGCTTTGCAGAGATGTAAGGTGCCATTCTAGGATTCCATTTCCTAGTACCATGACCAAAATGAACTCCTGCTTCCATCATCTCTTCCAAATTAATGTTCCAATATCTTTTTGTCATTTCTCCCCACGCTTCCCTTTTTTTTAAGAGATGAGATACCCTAAATACTAAATAAAGAATTGTTCCGATGGAACCTTTTACCAGAGATTGGCCGTTGATACACGGGCCAAGCCATAAATTCCTTTCTATTCACTATTATCTTTAGACCAGATAGTTTAAAGTTAAGTTAAAAGGATTAATCCGCTCTTAGGAATCATTAAATCCCGTAAATAATTGTTCTGATGGATCGTGGATATTCTTTGGGATGTAAGAATCAAATAATTCTTTGTGTTGGAACAAAATATCTCTAAACCCCCCTCGGAATAGGTTATTCTTTTTTAGTTCAAAAGGGATATTGCTGTGTTGCCTTGAATGATACACTAATCCTTTGAATCCGGTACCAACAGGTATCATCCCCCCCAGAACAACGTTCTCTTTCAGACCTTTCAACCAATCGATACGACCTCGTAGAGCGGCTTTTGCTAAAACTCGAGCAGTTTCTTGAAAACTCGCCTCGGATATGAAACTTTGAGTATTCAGAGACGCCCTCGTTATTCCCAATAAGACGGCTCTATAACAGATCGCTTCTTCCAAAGCTCGTCCCGTTC
>JAJJMC010033726.1:10000-30000 GCA_023531435.1 Papaver californicum | reverse complement strand
ATACTCATGGAGAAAGAATCGCAATAAATGCAAAGAGGGGACATCTTGTATCCAAGAGCGTAGGATTCGAACCAAGATTTCCAGATGGACAGGGTAGGGTATTAGTATATCTGACACATGAGTTAAATGTGATAATTTATCCTCTAAAAAAGGAAATATTGAATGAATTGATCGTAAATTTTGAGATTTTCTATCCTTTCCTTCTAGAAAAGATACTAATCGTAGTGAAAATGGAATTTCTACTATGACTGCAAGCCCCTCGGATATCATTTGATAATAAACATTTGGGTTGTGCGCAACAAAATTTTTTTGTTTAGAAACATTTGTCGAACTCAAAAAAGGAAAATGTTTCTGTTGATACATTTGAGTAATTAAACGTTTCACAAGCAGTGAACTGGATTTATTATCATAACCTACATTTTTCACGGATTCATAAAGAATTGATCCATTTAAACCATGATCATGAGCAAGTGCATAAATATACTCCTGAAATAGAAGTGGATATAGGAAGTCTTGTTGCCGAGATCTATCTATTTTGGAATATGCTTCTAATTCCTTCATTTGAAATTCGATTTGAAACAAAGGCAAAGGATTTCTTGGGTTCACAAATGATACATAGTGCGATACAGTCAAAACAAGGTATATAGTAATAAAAGACTAGACACCTCGGATACAGATAGGCTAATCAACGGATCCTCCCTTTTTTAATCCAATTGATAATGGTTAGAAATCCTTTATTTTTGCAACCCGATCGCTCTTTTGATTTTGGAAAAAATGAATCTTTATCAATATACCCCTTCTTCTACACATTCGTCTCCCCTCCATACTATAATGAAGATATAGTGAATAGTTAGGATTTATAAAAAAATAGATAATCCACTTATAGGAGAACCTTTTACCGCGTTAGGCACTAATATATTTTTAACGTATAATTAGATCGGGTAATCATTCAAATTAAGAACAAAAGCCCGTTGCTTTTTATTTACCTATAATTGGAGCCGTATGGCTCTATCCATTTATTCACTCGACCCATCCGTGAATTTCTTTTGTCACGCTCCAAGAATTCAAACAATATTTTGTACCGATCTGGTAAGGATGAAGAATTCTCAGAGTTTTGCATTGATACGACATGCTATTTTTTCCATTCATTCCCTTTCAGGATCAGTCGTGGTCTTACAAACTTTACCAATGGTATGGACGAATCCGTTGCTTCATCCAAATGTGTAAAAGAATCTAGCCGCACTTAAAAGCCGAGTACTCTACCGTTGAGTTAGCAACCCAAATAATGTAATTATGGTGTGTAGATATGATCGAAATAAAAAAAGAAATAGATTAGATTGAACGGCCACATCAAAGGATTAAACTAGCAACAAATCGACAAAAGGTTTTTAGGACCGATTCGGAATATAAAAATGAACAAATCATATGAAAATAGAAGAAATTCCCAGATAAAAAAAGAGAGATTCTCCTTTATTTGTCTATTTTTTCATAAAAAAGGGTCCTCTTGTGTTACAGCAAATCTAACGAGCACTTTTTTTGAAGTAAAAAACAAAACTTATGGGACGTGGATAAATAGATCCATTTATCCACGATCCAATTATATTTGTTCAATACACTATTGTCAATATGAACGTTGAAAACATAAAGAAAAAAAGACAAAACCCGAATATAACAAAAGGGACAATAAGCAAGCTTAACCCCCTTTTCTTGGTGTCATCCTAACAAAAACCAAACCATATCAAGAAAAAATATTTCATTATTTCGAGAATCGATAATATTCGAGAATCGATAATATGGGATTATATGAAAGCAATCTAATAGTAAATTCGTATAAATAGAACAAAAAAAAAAGAGTGAAAAAAGAAGAAATTCCAGGAAGTTCACATTATGGAACCCTCACTTTCTTTATCTTTGTTCATTATTTAAAGTTCGTTTGATTACCGGGAAGAAGTTCCTTAAACACCTCTGCCTTCTTTGAAATATCATGAACGGTTCCTGTGGGTTGAGCGCCTTTTTCAAGGAAATAGAGAATAGCGGGAACGTTTGAATAAGTTTGATTCTTTATCGGATCGTAAAAACCCACTTTTCGAAGATCTCTTCCTTCTCTTCGGGATCGAACATCAATTGCAACGATTCGATAGATGGCTCATTGGGATAGATGTAGATGAACAACGCCCCCCCTAGAAACGTATAGGAGGTTTTCTCCTCGTACGGCTCGAGAAAGAATGATTTGAATTTATGTATATAGTTCCAAATAGATTGAGAAAATAATAAAATCCATTAGACTTTTTTTGAATTCCTTTTTTTCTTCCTTCCCGCAGAAAAGAAAAAACATTCGTACTCATAACTCAAGTTGTATAATTATCAAAGAGCTCAAAGGAAAATCCTTAAGCTTAGGCATTTTATTTATTGAGCTGTCTCTAACCCCCTTGCTTTGTCTTGTTTAGAGTCCATTTTTTATTCCTCGCCCTGACCGAACCTATTGTTGAGACAACAGAAAATGGTGTTTTCTTGTTCCGGGATCCTTTATCGTTGCTTTGAATCATTGGGTTTAGACATTACTTCGGTGATATTTAATCTTTCAAAACGGCAGCAACATACCTTTTGTGATTTCTTTCTATCGAAGAATCAGATGAAGGATTGATTCCCATGCGATACACTTTTGTTTTGATCAAAATAGTTTCGTTTTTTGACAATTCCAAGAAAAGAATTTCCTTTTTTTGAAACGTTTGCTCGAATTGGATCCTTTCTATTTCTATATTGAAGATATACTTACGAAGTTGTTCCGACTTATTGATTGACACTAACCCTAGACCCTTGCCCCTGAGAAATGAATCAATACTTTCTACTCGAGCTCCATCATGTACTATTTACAACCCAGCAAAAAGGGATTGTTCTAGTGGAACAGAACAAACTATGTCGAGCCAAGAGCACCTTCATTCCTATATAAAATGGTGGATGTAAGAATCCACAACCGATCATGTCCTTCAAGTCGCACGTTGCTTTCTACCACATCGTTTTAAACGAAGTTTTACCATAACTTTCCTCTAGTTTGGAGCCGGTATGGAATTGATTCAATATGGAATCATGAATAGTCATTAGTTCAATCGGTACATAGTAATCTATACTTTCATACTTTCTTTTTCTATATGGAAAGGTCCTTTTTTCTGGAGAAGTCTCCGCAAAGGATTCAATTTAATTAACCCTATCTTTTATTCTATGAGCAAAAGAATTAATAAAGAAAATGAAGAAAAAAACGCTTTTCTTTAATCTGCATCTTCAACAGAACAGATTGTTCAAGACCATCAATCATGAAAGATTCAACCTTTCTCGAACAACTAAGCTAAAAACAAAACACCTAACTAAAAAAAAGAAGGGTCTTTCATTATATTTCTAATACCGGAACAAAATGAATATTAAGTATTAACCAAAGAAACGAGTCCAATGAACTGGAAAGGCCAGAAATGAGTTGATAGAATTAAAGTTAACAAATCTCACATCTCTTCGAGAACCAAAGATTGATAAAACATCATGAAAAGCGTTTCGTTTTTCAAATTTTCTATTTCAATAGAATTTTGATTATTTGATCGTGAAATCAATTAAAGGATTTAGTAATCAGATCATAGCCTGTAGTTAAAAAGGTTTAATAGATATCTCATTTCCGACTCAATCACCCATCTATTTTGAATGAATCATTATCTCGGTGATGGAATGAAAATTCAATTAGTCCCAAGAGCCCCTTCTTGTTTAGTTTAGACTTCCAAGATCCACAGAGAATTAATAACTAATAACTGGACTCCACTATTTACTTTAGTGATAGGGGGGTAAGGTAGAGCTTTTTCGCATTTTCACTTTGAATGCGTTCTTTTTTTTTTTATGGATATAGACCATAAAGTCTTTCTAAGCAACTAGGAATATCGATGGAACAGGCAGACGCGGAAGAGCCCATCTCATTTTTGAATTCAACTATTGAGCTATTTCCTGGCCAGGTAGGATAGGAAATAGATCTCGCTCTATCGGCATGTCATTTGCCCTGGGTTGTTTTGCGAGAAAAAGGGTAAGATATGATTCAGAAAAGAATCAGTAGAACTCAGAAAAAAAGATTCGATTTTATTCAACATTACACTTTGAACCTAATTGGACTGCTCTGGGACGGAAGGATTCGAACCTCCGAGTCGCGGGACCAAAACCCGTTGCCTTACCGCTTGGCCACGCCCCATTTATATTTATATTTGACACCAATAAACACTAATATCCGTATTGTTTATTCGTCAATTCCCACCCAAATCTCTATGGAATAGAGTAGATTGTTGCTAGGATTTAATGCATATAGTTGTAGAATTTAACTTAATTTATTGATCATTACATAGAATTCAATTAAGATATTGTATGAAAGTATGACTCCTTCTGTTCTCGGTTGAGAATTGAAGGATTTGTGATTGAGCAAGTAAAAAAAAAGAAGAATTTGAATCTACCTTACTTTCTTCCTTTTTTTCCTTAATATCAATGACTCAATCAAAATACAATTATCTCCAAGAAGGAAATGTTTGTTATGCTTAATATCTTTAGTTTGATCTGTATCTGTCTTAATTCTGCCCTTCATTCGAGTAGTTTTTTCTTCGCCAAATTGCCCGAGGCTTATGCTTTTTTTAATCCAATTGTAGATGTTATGCCAGTAATACCTGTGCTCTTTCTTCTCTTAGCCCTTGTTTGGCAAGCTGCTGTAAGTTTTCGATGATATTTTTTTACTACTGTCCTACAAACATGTATGATTTTTTGATAAAAAAAGAGTCTAACAATTAATAAGATCAGCTAAGTCTTATATTCTGAACCCTCGATCCAAACATTTGAATTCTTGGATAATTGCGAGAAATCTTGATCACCTCCCCAACTTGACCTTCTACTTCAAGGGCCCTATTCAATTTAGGGTCCCCCACAATATAATATAGAATTGTGTCATAAAAAAGCGTTTCCGTAACGAAAGAATCTTATTACAAACGAATTTCGAAAAATTACTTTCTTTTCGAGAAACTACTTCGTTTCTTGGTGTAAAAAGAGGATATGTGGTATAAAAAAGGATAGTCTATTCCCTTTTTTTACAAAAATGATCTTGGAGATTGTGTAATGCTTACTCTCAAACTCTTTGTTTACACAGTAGTGATATTCTTTGTTTCTCTTTTTATCTTCGGATTCCTATCTAATGATCCAGGACGTAATCCTGGACGTGAGGAATAAAAAAGAGGAAAAAGCTTTTTTCTTGCTTGTTGGTTTATTCATTTTCTTTTTTTTTTTATTCCAGACATTTAACTATGAGAAAATAAGATAAAATGCAATGAAAAGGTCTCGATCTTTTTTTGAATGCAAAAAAAAGAAAGTCATCGGAGGAAACGGAAAGAGAGGGATTCGAACCCTCGGTACAAATAAATCGTACAACGGATTAGCAATCCGCCGCTTTAGTCCACTCAGCCATCTCTCCAAATTGAAAAAATTACTATGTTACGGTTACGCTTGAAGCCAAAAAGTCTTTATTTTTTCTTTCACTTTATTCTATAGATAGATAAGATAGATACAAATTGGATTAGCAATCCAACTCGAATTTCATTTCGATAATGGGTATATCTTCCATAGAAAGAAAAAAAATATCCCCCCTTTTTTAGCCGAAAGCTCCTTTTATTCCCCGGCCTGGTCAGTACCTAGCCGGGCCATTTCTTACTTTATTCCAACGCAATGAATGATGGATCAACTCATTTCTCTGATTTGAAAACAAAAATACTTGTTATTGAAACAACAACGACAGGAACACGTAAGACTATTTCCAATCTTATGGTATAGGATAGAAGTGTCTTTGCTTTTTTTATCAATTTGGAAAAAGAGGGACCTATCCTATTTCTTAATATTATAACTCTAATTTCGTTATTTCTTCAAGGGCAGTCTTTATTTGAAGACTTGAGTTGAGTCCATAAAAAAGACTCCGGGTTTTTATACTAGATCCAGTTGATTGGCTCGAATTCCTAAAATTTACCGGCGGAATATGAATAAAATAAATAGGGAAAGGGTATTTTCAAAAAATGAAAGAGTCAAACTTTCTCTCTTTTTTGAGAAAATTTTGTATTTTCTTCTAAAGGATTGGAGGGTTGAAAAAACGGAGCTACGGATTCTTACACAATTTTTTGTGACTTCAGTGGCTCTTTCTTTAAAGAACCCCCCAGCCCAGCAAAATAAAAAGATATAACCCTTTTGTTTAATAAGACTTCTTTTCCTACCTCATCAAGTTCTCCCGACAAAAAGCGTCAACGCTCCAATTTAATAATTCTATTCTGATCCTATCTTGATTATGTAGGATTCCCTTGTTCGACAAAGATTCCATTCATATACAATAATCAATTGTAGCGGGTATAGTTTAGTGGTAAAAGTGTGATTCGTTCTATTAATCCCTTAAATAGTTAAGGGGTCTTTCGGTTAATTTGTATTCCGATCAAAAACTTTCTTTCTTAAAAGGATTTTATCCTTTACCTCTCAATGACAGATTTGAGGAAGAATATACATTCTCGTGATTTGTATCCAAGGGTCAATTTAAAATGGAAAATTGGATTATGGAATTGCGAAGCATAATTTTTTTTAGTTGGATCAAAACTTCCAATTAAATGAGTATGAATAAAGGGTCCATGGATGAAGAAAAAAGTGTATTTCAATCGTAACTAGATCTTCCTTTTTTTCTTTGTAGAAGGGAAATTGAAGCGAAATAGCTATTAAATGATGACTTTGTTTTACTAGGGCCATCAACATATTGTTTCAGCTCGGTGGAAACACAACTCTTTTCCTCAGGATTCGCACAGTAGAAATAGAGAACGAAATAACTAGAAGTATTTGTTAGAATTACCCCCTTCTAGAGGGATCATCTATAAAGCGAGTTGTTTTGAATGCATTCAGACAAAAAAGCTAACATAGGTGTTATGGGTCAAAATTTTTTTTACAACTTAGATTTTGGAATCTATCCATTTTCCATAAAGGAGCCGAATGAAACCAAAGTTTCATGTTCGGTTTTGAATTAGAGACGTCAAAAAGAAAGGCTGAATCGACGTCGACTATAACCCCTAGCCTTCCAAGCTAACGATGCGGGTTCGATTCCCGCTACCCGCTCCATTTTAATTCTGATATACGCATCATTAAAGTAAATAAGCATATTTATTCCCTCAATTTTTTCACAAAAGAACCTGGTTCCTTTTTTACAAATAGGAAGATAGTAAAGGAAAACGAGAAAGAGAAAATACGGAATGAAAAGGCGTCCATTGTCTAATGGATAGGACAGAGGTCTTCTAAACCTTTGGTATAGGTTCAAATCCTATTGGACGCAATTTATTTCCATCTATTTTTTTATCTTTTTATGTCAAGAAAGATATTTGGAATGATTTAAATAAGAAACGTTTCTCGACGATTTACTAAGAGTAATCAACTTCTTTATGCTTGTTCCTGAAGTAGAAACCGTTCTATCTGTTCCTTAATAGCTTCCTTCAAAAGAACTTCTGCTTCCTCCGGAAATTTCTTGGTAGAAGATATGATTTCTTGCAATTGAGGTTTATTCGTTTTTAAGTAAGTACGTAATTGAACGAGGAATTTCTTTACCTGATCTATTTCTAACGAATCAAGATACCCATTCGTTCCGGTATAAATAGTCATTACCTGTTCTTCCACGGTGAGAGGGGCCGATTGGGCTTGTTTGAGCAATTCACGTAATCGTTGACCTCTTGCCAATTGATTCTGAGTTGCTTTATCGAGATCAGAAGCAAATTGTGCAAAGGCTTCTAACTCTGCGAATTGAGCCAGCTCTAATTTTAATTTGCCAGCTACTTGTTTCATGGCTTTAATTTGCGCCGCAGATCCTACTCTGGAAACAGAAATCCCCACATTTATAGCAGGTCGGATTCCGGCATTGAATAGATCGGCGGATAAGAATATTTGTCCATCTGTAATGGAAATTACGTTGGTAGGGATATAAGCCGAAACATCCCCAGATTGAGTCTCTACTATTGGTAAAGCAGTCATACTTCCTTCACCTAAAAGAGTACTTAATTTAGCGGCTCTTTCCAAAAGGCGTGAATGCAAATAAAAAACATCTCCTGGATAAGCTTCGCGGCCTGGAGGTCTCCGTAATAGAAGAGACATTTGACGATAAGCTTGTGCTTGTTTGGAGGGATCATCATAAATGATTGAAGTATGTCGTTCACGGTACATAAAATATTCAGCCAGAGCCGCTCCTGTATAAGGGGCGAGGTATTGTAATGTAGCAGGTGAGTCTGCCATTTCGGCTACCACAATAGTATAATCCATTGCCCCCCGTTCCTGGAAAGTAGTCACTACCTGAGCTACAGAAGATGCTTTTTGACCAATAGCTACATAAACACATACTACATTTTGCCCTTTTTGATTCAGAACTGTATCCGTGGCTACTGCTGTTTTACCGGTCTGCCTGTCCCCAATAATTAATTCTCGCTGACCGCGCCCTACAGGGATCATTGAATCAATAGCAATAAGTCCCGTTTGAAGAGGCTCATATACAGAACGTCTTGAAATAATACCTGGAGCGGGAGATTCAATTAACCGGGATTCAGAAGATGAAATTTCACCCCTACCATCAATAGGTTTAGCCAGAGCATTTACAACACGACCCAAATAAGCTTCGCTCACAGGTATCTGAGCAATTCTTCCCGTTGCTTTTACAGAACTTCCCTCTTGTATCATTAAACCGTCACCCATTAATACAACACCAACATTATTTGATTCCAAATTAAGAGCAATGCCTATTGTACCTTCTTCAAATTCTACTAATTCTCCTGCCATTACTTCATCAAGACCATGAATACGAGCTATACCGTCGCCTACTTGAAGTACGGTGCCGGTATTCACAACCTTTACTTCTCTATTATATTGTTCAATACGTTCACGGATAATAGTACTAATTTCGTCGGCTCTAATGGTTGCCATGAGTCTTTCTTAATTCTTTTTTAAAAGCAAAGGAAAAAAATAATGCCTGCAGTACAAAAGACTAATCGGTTATTTCTTTCATCGCCCCAAACATGCCAATATTAGCATTGATGGTGCGTAAATGTAACTCGCTGTTCAAACAACTATTCAGAGTTCCTAGAGCTCCTTGTAAGGCTTGTTGGAAAACTCGTTGTCGGACTTGATTAATCGCTTTTTGTTGTTCAAACTGAATGGTTTCGTTTTTGTAATTTTCTAATTGTACCAAATTCTTATAAGTTGAATTAATCAAATTTGATTTTTCTCGTTCTATCTCAGAATATCCATTCACTCGAAACTGATCGGCTTCCATTTCCACTTTTCGTAAGCGAGCCCTGGCTTTCTCCAGCTGTTCAATGGCCCCTCCACGTAATTCTTCTGAATTTCGAATAGTACTCAAGATCCTCTGTTTTCGATTATCTAATAAATCACTTAATGAAAGTAGATTCTCTTCCCATTCATTTCAAAACTTCCACGATCTCTTCCCGAACCAAACATGAATCTTTCGATTCATTTGGCTCTCACGCTCAGTTACTTATAGGGGATTCCATATTTTTTATGTAATGAGCCTATCCTCTCTTCTCTGTTCGTATTCCAAAATATCAAAACGGATCATTGATCCACGACCATAATATTTGGAGGACTCTTCCGACCAGACAAAAATCTGTAATTATCGGCAAAGTTGTTTATATTTTTTTCTGAAAATCCAAAAAATGCTTCTTACTTTAATACATAGGTCGTCGATTCGGCATTGAAAAAAGGGATCCTTCCTTTTTCCAGTAACAGGTTCAAATCGTTTTATCGATATGAGTGTTCTATATCGAATAAATTGCCAACTTTTTTTGAAACCATTTCCATACTAACATAGTGGTAGAAAGAGTACCATGTAGCGCCTAGACTTCAAACGGTTTAGCTTTAACCATGTTAATAGTTCCACATTATTGGTTGATAGAGAATCAAAGTGTATTTACTTTACCAATGAGTCGCGAAATGCTATGGTTCTTACATATGATTTCTTTACTTTTTCAGAAGTAATTCGCGAGATCGTGCACCCTTCATTTACTTAGTTTAGTTCTAAAGAAAAAAGAAAGTGCAGCTGGTTAGATCCAGCCTATTCTTGAAATAAACAACCCGCACACACTCCCTTTCCAAAAAAGATCAATACGCCAAGTACTACACTTAGATTTATTGGATTTGTTGCTAAAATATCGGTATTAAACCCGAAACTCCCGGCGGATGGCCAGTGACCCAAAGAAACGAAAGAATCGGTTACATTTTTCATATGATCTCCTCTTATAGATAGGACTAACAAAATAAAACAGAGTTTGTATCAATTCGTCCCTTTTTTTATTGTTTGATTAATTTTTGATTTCCTTTTTTTTTACATAGATTTTATTATTCCATTTTGCATTTTTTTTATTTCATTTGAGGTTCCCACTCAAAAACACACTTATTAGAATTAGGTCCAGATCTCATGTCAGTCGTGAAATACCTCATCTTTTGCAACGCTTTCTAAAAAAAAAGGGTTTCGTTGGACTAAGAACGGGAAGGAAGAAAGCGAGTAGGTCTGCTAATTCCTCATCCTCAAATCAGTCCTTCCCACGGATATTGTCTCAAAAAAAAGTGATTGTAAGAGTAAAATCTTGATAGAATTCAAAAAAGCAGGTAGGAAATCCAGGGCAATAAAATGGAGAAAAAAACTTTCAAATTCTTAGGATTAAACAAAAGGATTCGCAAATAAAAGTGCTAATGCCACAACCAAGCCATAAATTGTTAAAGCTTCCATAAAAGCCAGACTCAGCAATAAAGTACCTCGTATTTTACCCTCCGCCTCTGGTTGTCTCGCAATACCTTCTACGGCTTGTCCCGCAGCAGTACCTTGACCAACTCCAGGTCCAATAGAAGCAAGCCCTACGGCCAATCCAGCAGCAATAACGGAAGCGGCAGAAATCAGTGGATTCATGGTAAGCTCCTCGCACCAAAATAAATAAATGGTTAATGATACAATCAACCAATAAATAATGCCTTATGATTCCATTACTAACATATATCCAATTGAAGTAATTATATTATTGAATCGTCAGAACTACTTCGATTTCTCGTTTTTAGTTCCCATCCATCGAGTCTTTATCAATTAGCAATCCATAAAGCTCTTCCATTTCTTAGTTCCAAAGCATTCTTTCAATTCTTCGTTATTTTTCTCTTCTATACTATATGCTCTTGGTTTCATGTGTTTATTCATTCGTCACAGACGAAATGGAAGGACTTCTATTGGAATCCTCATCGAAATTCAGAGTGGGATCGTAAAGGAAATAAGATCTATGGATAGTTCATATATAACTAGTCAATATCTAATATCACATATACATATGTTTCTTCCATAGTGTAAACCAACTATTGAATTCTCATCCTATATGCATTCGAATTCTAGAAAAAACATACACAACAATAGGTTTATAGCCATTACATATACCTAAGTCGATCCCCTAACCTATTTTTTATGAAGCCCATTTGTCACTTCCTCTTTGCCCTTTAGTTATCATTATCCCGTATGAATCCAAATGGGCGGGTTGGTTGGTTCATTATCATTAGCCCGAATCATTACATATCAATACAATATCAGGATTTGGTTGATGAAATTGCATGGAATTAATTCGAATTTTGGACAATCCTTGAATTAAAAAAATTTAAATGCCAATCCATCGTTCTATAGAAACATCGTTTTTTGTTTAATCACAATCAAAGTTAGATAGCATAACAATTTGGATTCAAATTATGAACCCTAATATAATTCTAATATTGTAATTGAATGAACAATAGAAGTGGGGGTATGACATCAATCGGCCAAGAATCTTAGGAAAAAGATCTTTTAGATCTCTTTCCTTTATTTTAAATTCCCGAATATCAATCAGAAAAGCTAGTTAATGATGACCCTCCATGGATTCGCCTATATAAGCCGCGGCTAAAGTTGCAAAAATAAGAGCTTGAATCCCGCTTGTAAATAATCCAAGAAACATGACAGGTATAGGAACCACTGAAGGTACTAAAGAAACAAGAACAACAACTACTAATTCATCAGCCAATATATTCCCGAAAAGCCGAAAACTTAGTGATAAGGGTTTTGTGAAATCTTCTAGGATGTTAATTGGTAAAAGGATTGGAGTTGGTTGAATGTATTTACCGAAATAACCCAACCCTTTTTTGGTAAGACCCGCATAGAAATATGCCACGGACGTGAGTAAAGCTAAAGCAACGGTAGTATTTATATCATTCGTAGGTGCGGCTAACTCCCCATGAGGTAACTGTATTATTTTCCGAGGTAAAAGAGCCCCTGACCAGTTAGAAACAAAAATAAATAGGAACATAGTTCCAATAAAGGGAACCCAAGGACCATACTCTTCTCCAATCTGAGTTTTGCTCAAGTCTCGAATGAATTCAAGGACATATTCGAAGAAATTCTGACCATTGGTCGGAATAGTTTGTGGGTTCCGAACAGCTATAGCAGCTGAACCTAATAAGATAGCAATTACGACCCATGACGTAATAAGGACTTGGGCATGGACTTGGAAACCACCTATTTGCCAATAGAAATGTTGGCCTACTTCCACACCGGATATATCGTATAGCCCTTTTAATGTGTTGACGGAACATGGTAGCACATTCATATTGTCCTCTGGCAGAAATAGAACTAAAAAAGGAATTATTTTGATTCCACTATCTCTTTCTCAACTCGTCTACTTGAATCATATTTTTCGGATATCAAGTAATCACATAATATCCCCAGCTTTTTTATCTCTTTTTTGGTATTCAGAATATAGTAACCGATTCAAAAAATCTATGGAGTTCTCGAAGTAATTGACTTATCTTATTATTAATCAACGATTTGGGATATAGCTAGAACGGCCCTCACAAATGGCGAATACTAATTTGTTAAGGATTAATCGGATTGAAGCTATAGCGTCATCATTGGCTGGAATCGAAATATCTGCGAGATCCGGGTCACAATTTGTATCGATTAAACAAATCGTTGGAATTCCCAAAGTTACACATTCTCGAAGAGCCGTATATTCTTCTTGCTGATCAACGATGATTACAATATCAGGTAACCCCGTCATATATTTGATCCCACCCAGATATGTTTGCAAGTGATATAATTGTCTCTTCAACATTGCTGCATCTCGTTTCGGAAGGCGGTTGAGTCTTCCCTTCTTTTGTTCCGCTCTCAAATCCCTGAACTTATGAAGTCTCGTTTCTGTAGTGGACCAATTCGTTGACATGCCACCGAGCCATTTTTTATTAACATAATGACACCGAGCCCTTATTGCAGCCGATGCTACTGAATCAACTGCTTTATTTTTAGTACCAACTATTAAGAATTGCTTTCCTTTACTTGCTGCATCAAAAACTAAATCACAAGCTTCTGATAAAAAGCGAGCAGTTCTAGTAAGATTTGTAATATGAATACCTTTACGCTTTGCAGAGATGTAAGGTGCCATTCTAGGATTCCATTTCCTAGTACCATGACCAAAATGAACTCCTGCTTCCATCATCTCTTCCAAATTAATGTTCCAATATCTTTTTGTCATTTCTCCCCACGCTTCCCTTTTTTTTAAGAGATGAGATACCCTAAATACTAAATAAAGAATTGTTCCGATGGAACCTTTTACCAGAGATTGGCCGTTGATACACGGGCCAAGCCATAAATTCCTTTCTATTCACTATTATCTTTAGACCAGATAGTTTAAAGTTAAGTTAAAAGGATTAATCCGCTCTTAGGAATCATTAAATCCCGTAAATAATTGTTCTGATGGATCGTGGATATTCTTTGGGATGTAAGAATCAAATAATTCTTTGTGTTGGAACAAAATATCTCTAAACCCCCCTCGGAATAGGTTATTCTTTTTTAGTTCAAAAGGGATATTGCTGTGTTGCCTTGAATGATACACTAATCCTTTGAATCCGGTACCAACAGGTATCATCCCCCCCAGAACAACGTTCTCTTTCAGACCTTTCAACCAATCGATACGACCTCGTAGAGCGGCTTTTGCTAAAACTCGAGCAGTTTCTTGAAAACTCGCCTCGGATATGAAACTTTGAGTATTCAGAGACGCCCTCGTTATTCCCAATAAGACGGCTCTATAACAGATCGCTTCTTCCAAAGCTCGTCCCGTTCGTTCCGCTCGCAACAATCCAATAAGTTCTCCGGGTGAAAAAACATTAGACATTCCATCTTCCGAAACCAAAACTTTTGATGTTATTTGACGCACAATAATCTCGATATGCCTATTGTGGATTTGCACCCCCTGGGATCGATAAACTTTTTGAATCTTATTAACCAAAGAGATACGACTTTGTGCTATGGTTAACTCTGCGCCAATCAAAAACCCCCAAGGAATTCCAAGAATTCTTGTTATACGTTCGTTCCAACCTTCAACCCTTTTTTCTAGGTTCATTGATATTGAATCAAGCGAGCGCACTTCTAAAACCTGTTCCACTTTTGGAAGACCCTGCGTTATATCACCTGATCTCGATTTTTCATAGATAAATGTAACTAATGTATCTCCTTCAGAAAGGGTTTCACCATAATGTCCATGGACGGTTGCTCCTGGCGTAGCCAAGTAGGGTTTGGCCGATCTTATTACTAAAGAGCCAACACGAATAATTAGAACCTGACCCGCTTTGAGGCGGGGTCCATATTTGGATATACATACATTTTCACAAATAAATTGTCCAAGGTTAATTATTGTCGCTGTCTCTTCACAATAATCGTGCTGGAGAAAAAACCAATTCAAATTTAATGGATTCAAAATGATGTGACTTCCTAGATTGGGATTATAAATTCTCCCAGTTTCGTCCATTAAATAATATTTAAGTCCTTGGAAAGTCTGTTTTAAATTGTCAAGTAGCAAATATTTTTTTACCAAGATCTGATTATGAGTTATTAAATGATAAGAAGAAAAATTCACAAATTTAGGCACAATCCCTAAAGGACCCAATGAATTTCGAATGGAAATTAGGGGATCCCTTTTCATTGATTCTTTTGTTGTCACACTGTCATTATATTTAACACCGTTGAATGGACCCATTCGAGAACAATTAGATGATGACAAAATGATCAAAGGTTGGGATTCCTTATTTCGATTTACCAACGCACGAATAGTTCCTTGATGTTGGGTAAATGCTTGTTGAATCCTTGCCTTGGAATAAAACGAAAATGGATTGAGGTTAGTACGATCTGATCCATTATCCGGGATCCATATTAATCCTGCCCCCCTCCGATCATTTCTTTTTCTGGTATACGAAATAGGGGACTTCACTAAGTCCATTCTTATGAAATAGCGAATCAGGTTGTTTACCCTTACTTCAACAAAAGAAGCATGAACCTCCTCTATAGACGAACCTTTTTTATCTTGGTTCCAATTCAATACTAAACAAGTTCGAACTAATTGAATACTTGTGTGATAAATCCCTCGAATTGGTTTTCCATTTCCATAAAGAATATAATTGACAACTCGAAGTTGCACATTATCTCTTTCCTGCAACAGGTCGTGGGGGAAAAGCGTTGCTAAATTTATCCCGTCCGCTATTTCATATGTGACTACGGGTCGAACCAAAACAAAAAACTTTTTCTTTATAGGTGTGATCCGTTGGACATAGATCCAATTTTTCCATTTTTTTGAATCCGCGGCATTTTTTTTTCCTGTTCCCGGTGGTATTAAGATGCCGCTATGCCAGGATATCTTATCTGTCTCTCCAGGAAAATGGATATCTCCAGAAAAGATTTTCAGTTCAATCCTTTTTTTTTTTCTCTCCACTCGGACTAATCCCCCTACACGGCTTCTTATATTTAAGGTGATTCGTGTATCGATTCCAATAATACTATTATTCCGTACCATTATGGAAGAAGATCCGGATAAGATATGCACTTCCTCAGGAATGAAAAAAAAGCGATCTACTTTCTTTTGGTATTTTTGCCTAAATTCTTTTGCTCTTCGATACTCAAAAAAATCCTCTTTCTTTACAATAGAATGCATCTCTAGAGTCTCATATTTAGTAATTCCCGAACTGTTTCTTCTGTATCGGGGATCATCGAAATAAGCAAGAATACTATTTCTACGGAAAATACCATTTATGGGTATTTCAATTGAGATACCTGAACGGGGTATTCGTTCTTTATCTCGTTCTTGATTAGATTGAAAGGGAATGATTAATCTATTTCTTCGCCTCTTTGCCAATAAATAAGAATTCTCGTGGAGAATGGGAGGATATATGAAATTACAATGACCGTTGCATATGATTCGATCAGGCCCGGAATAATCAAGAACCCGCTGCCCACTTGTACCAGAAGACTCCGAACTCAAAAATTTATGTTTCACTTGATCATTAGTCACTGAGAGGCTAGGCATATATCTTCGTTTAGCAAAAAGAGAATGAACATTCGTTTGATCTTGATCCTTGCCGAGTGAAAAAGGAACTATACTGGATCTGCACAACCCCCCCGACAATATCCATAAATGACTTGTTTTTGGTAAAAGATGAACATTACCATATGTATATTCGGGTGCATGATAGACATCGGTACTCCAATGCATTTCCCCCTCTAAGTCAGAATAAATATGTTTTCGAACCCTCTCTTTAAAATTTAAGGTGGATGTTCCCGCGCGAATCTCGGCAATTACTTGTTCTGATTCTACATATTGATCGTTTTGAACTAAAATAAAACTTTTTGGCGGAATATTCACATTATGTCGAATATCCTGACTCTCAATAGTTACAAACAGGTCTATATAACATAGAAAAGCAGGATGTCCATGACGTGTACGTGTGGGATGAACCAAATCTTCATTGAATTTTATTTTTCCGTTAGAAGGAGCTCGTACATGTTCTGCAGTACCGCCCGTGAAGACTCCACCGGTATGAAAAGTTCTTAATGTTAGCTGGGTCCCCGGTTCCCCAATAGATTGACCCGCAATAATACCTACTGCTTCTCCCAATTCGACCAGATCACCATGAGTGGAACTCCGACCATAACATAATCGGCAGATCCAAGATGTACTCCTGCAAGTAAAGGGGGTTCTAATATATATTGGTTGTGCTCGAAAAGTTATGAATCGGTTGACAAGTCCAATACCTATATCTTGATTTCGAATGGCAATGCAACGCGAACCCATATATATATCGTCTGCTAATACACGACCAATTAATGTTTGGATAAAAATACGTTCTGTCATCATCCCATTTCGAGGACTCACAGAAATACCGCGGATGGTGCCACAATCTGTTCTCCGTACAACAATGTGTTGAACTACTTCAACAAGTCTCCGCGTGAGGTATCCAGCATCTGAAGTTCGTACAGCAGTATCCACAACCCCCTTGCGGGCTCCGTAACAGGAAATTATATATTCCGTTAAAGAGAGCCCTTCGCGTAAATTGCTTTGAATGGGTAAATCAATCATTTGTCCTTGGGGATCCGACATTAATCCTCTCATACCTACTAATTGGTGTACTTGAGATGCATTTCCCCTAGCTCCTGAAAAAGACATTATATGGACTGGATTTAAAGGGTCAGTCATCCTGAAATTAGGATTCATTTCTTGTCGCAAATATTCACTTGTAGCATACCATATCTCAATGGATTGACGTAATTTTTCTACCGCGTGTACATTTCCATAATGGTGGTGTTTTTCCAAAATCAAACTTTGTTGTTCCGCATCTTGGACTAGCCATCCCTTAGAAGGTATTGTTAAAAGATCATCAATTCCTAATGAAATGGATGTAGCAGTGGCTTGATGGAAACCAAGAGTCTTTACTTGATCCAGGATGTGCGATGTATATGCCATTCCAAAGTGATCTATTAATCTGCTAATAAGTCGTTTTATGGCAGTTCCATCTATCGCTTTATTGTGAAAGACCAGATCGGCCCTTTCTGCCATAAGTACCTCCATATTCCGCTGAGTAGGATTCGACAATAGGTTTGAGTCAGTGATTCGAAGACTTCCTTTCCTCGATCTTGCGTCGTGTAGACATTCAGGAATTATGATACTAGTGGACTCGAAGAGACCCGAATTCCCGCGGGTATCATATAATTACTTAACTTAGGTACCATAGGCAGAGGCCCGACAAAACCCTTGTATGGCTTCTTCAATTTCTCGATAAAACGAAATATGGCCAACGGTGGTTCGAATGTATATACAAAGAGTTTCCTTTTTTACACTTCTGACTATTAAATAGTGTCCATAAATCTCATGATAGGTTCCAAAAGAGTCATATTGAACTTCGATGGGAACTTCTCTCGATCCACTGACGCGTTGATCTAGTCGCCACCGGAGCCACAAAGGACTATCTAAATTTATTCGTTTCTGCCGATAAGCTCCAAGTGCATCATAGGAACTACAAAAATAGGGTTCTTTTTCTTTTGTATATTTATAGTTATTATCGTCAATTTTTTCGTTTTTATAGTTTAGGTGATTACATGGATTATACCTATTTGCACAAATACCTCGACGATTTCCAATCGTTAATACATAGAGTCCCATAAGCATATCTTGAGTTGGTATGGAAATGGGATCCCCAATAGCTGGAGACAAGAGATTCATATGAGAAAACATAAGTAAGCGAGCCTCCGCTTGAGCCTCCAAAGATAAAGGTACATGAACAGCCATTTGATCCCCATCAAAGTCTGCATTGAACCCCTTACGAACTAATGGATGTAAACAAATAGCACGTCCTTCCACTAAAATGGGTTGGAATGCCTGTATGCCTAATCTGTGCAGAGTGGGTGCTCTATTCAGCAATACAGGATGCCCTTGCATAACTTCTTGAAGTATTTCCCATACAATAGGTTCTTTTTCCCTTATTTTACTTTTAGCAACTCCTATGTTTGAAGCAACCTGCTGTCTGATTAGACCACGAATTACAAATGTCTGGAAAAGCTCTATTGCTATTTCGCGAGGTAATCCACATCGATGTAATGAAAGCGAAGGGCCCACGACAATTACGGAACGCCCCGAATAATCGACACGTTTACCAAGCAAAGTCTCGCGAAATCTTCCTTCTTTGCCTTCAATTACATCTGAAAAAGACTTATAAACTTTATTATGACCATCCCTCATTGGTTGTCCGCGGATCCCATTATCAAGAAGTGTATCCACGGCCTCTTGCACTAATTTTTCTTGACACATTACTCACTCCCCTGGCGTAGATCTACTTGTTGTTAATAGGTCGGTAAGAGTATTGTTCCGATAGATAACTCTTCTATAGAGTTCATTAATATCCGAACTCATCAGTTTACCCCCATCTATTTGAATGATCGGTCTCAATTCGGGGGGAAGGACTGGTAGTAGGCACAAAACCATCCATTCTGCTTCCACATTTGTTCGAATAAAATGCTTAGCTAATTCCATGCGTCTAACCAAAAAATCCTTTCTTCTTCCTATTTTTCTATCTTCCCATTCATTACCCGTGGGCCCTTCTTCCCCTAATTCTTTCCATTCTACCAATGAACAATCTGTAATAAGTCGCAAATCCAGATCGGCTAATTGTTCTCTGATAGCACTTGCTCCAGTAGAGATTTCTCGATTTCGAAATGTATCGAAGCCTTGAGTAGTAAAAAAAAGTGGGATGCTGTATTTCCAAGATTGGATTTCATATTCGAATGAACCTCGTAATCGTAAGAAAGTAGGTTTTTTAGCTACGGTCCTAGCAAAAGAAAAATTGGGATAGGTTCCTTATAGTATAGGATTTCCCCCCTTAAAAATCGGACGCGAGGGTTTCCTCTCATCCGGCTCAAGTAGTTACATCAAATAAGGGGTTCTCGTTTAAAATTTTTTTTTAGAAAACCCCCAACGATCTACTCCTTACTCAAGTTCCCAATCAGGACCAACCAACATTTCAATGAAATGAAATGTGAAATTCTTGAGTAGTCTACCTCCCTTCGAATACCAAATCCCTTTTAAAAGAATACCTTGGAACTCATAAGGGAT
>JAJJMC010033726.1:0-7500 GCA_023531435.1 Papaver californicum | reverse complement strand
TATTGGAAGGGAAAAATGCTTCGAAGATGAATCTGTTCCCATGCAATAGTCAGGTATTCTTGACGGTATCGAGCTGGAACAACCTGTTCTTCTTGAATGCCCTGATTCAACGCCAAAGAATTTCCTGCCGACACCATATAGTATTCATCTCTGCTTGGCGATAAATAAACTACCCGTACCCCTTTGAATCTCTCATCAATTTCAAAAAACGGACTTTCTAGCGACCCCCAATGACCAATCCTAGCATGAATAGCTAAGGATCCAATAAGTCCAACGTTGATTCCTTCAGATGTGTCAATTGGGCAAATACGGCCATAGTGACTAGGATGGATATCTCGGATCCGAAAACTAGCAGTTCGACCTGTCAATCCTCCAGGACCTAAATAACTCAATTTTCGCCCATGAACTATTTGTGTCAATGGATTAGTTCGATCCAAAACATGAGATAAGGGGTGTAGACCGAAAAATGATTCATAAGTGGTTGTTAATGGAGTGGATGTTACTAAATTATGGGGAGTAGGTATAAATTTATGCCTAATAGCTCCACATATAGTTCCTCGAACCACATTTTCTAAACGAACCAGAGCCAATCCGAATTGGTCTTGTAACAGATCCGCTACAGAGCGAATACGTTTATTTTTCAAGTGATTCATATCGTCAAGTGTACCCATTCCAAATTTCATTCCGATCAAATGATCCGCAGCTGCCAATACATCTCGTGGTAACAAAAATGTATTGTTCTGAGGTATATCAAGATTAAGTCTCCGGTTCATATTTCGTCGACCAATCCTTCCTAATTCACATCTTTGTTGAAAAAATTTTTTTTGTAATTCCTTACATAAGGACTCAGAAAATACCGGATCCCCGCCGACACAAGCAAACTGTTGATAAAATTCCAAAATGGCATTTTCTTTTGACCCAATCTTTTTTTTCTCCTTATCGTTCGGGAAAGACAAGAAAATTTCAGGGTAGCAAACATTATCTAGAATTTCTCTTAGATTCGAACCCATAGCTGATGATAGAACTAGAATAGATATTTTTTGTTTCCGACTCACACGAGCCCATATCCTTGCTTTTCGATCAATCTCTAATTCTGATCTTCCTCCCCAATCGGATATTATGGTGGCGGTATAGACCGAAATTCCGTTATGGTCCAATTCTGAACGGTAATAAATACCGGGGCTTTGCAATATTTGATTGATTACAATTCTGTATATTCCATTTACTATAAAGGTTCCCAGGGAATTCATTAGAGGAATGTTTCCAATAAATATGGTTTGTTCTTGTATATCCCTACCGGTTTTCCAAATTAATCCCGCAGGTACATATAATTCAGAAGAATATGTCAATGATTCATACACAGCATCTCTTTCTTTTATCAAGGGTTCTACCAATTGATAAGTTTCCACAAATAATTGAAATTCAATTTCTTGATCTATATCTTCAATTTTTGGAAATTTATAAAGTTCTTCCATCAAGCCCTGATCAATGAACCTACAAAACCCCTCAAATTGTATCTGACTAAACCCAGGTATTGTAGACATTCCCTCATTTCCATCCCGGAGCATCTTAAGCTTCCCATTTATAGCAAAATCCCATTATTGGCTCATTCTTCATCGAACCATATGGATCGATCTAGCAATGATGGAATGTATATTCTGTTTACTGAATCACATGAAATTTTACCCAACTTCATACCATTGAGCGGAGCAATAAGGAGAATTTTCTACTCAAATTAGAATTTGCAACAGGATAAAACATTCCTGGAATCATAATTATGCCGATTATACTTTTTTTAGAGTCTTGTATAGAATATCAAAAGGAATCCAATTTCTACCTATTATTATGATATTACAATCCGGTTGGGTACCAGAAAAAGAAATGATTCAAGGTTTGATCTGTTCTCTATGAATGAGAGAAAAAAAGAAAAAAGGAAGCACGATAATTCCTTATAGACATATATGGCTAAGATACCTGATTAGGATATCTTTGTAACAATCTCTGTTCCGGGGTTTACATATATATATAATTGTTGTTATAATGTAAATTTAATTGAAAAAGATTGATTATTGAAAAGAATTGATACTGATAAGTTGTGTATCAACTTCATTTTGATGCCGTTGTTAAGGAAACGAAATTGGAGTTCCAAGAACTCTTCATGAATTCAAGTCAATAGTTAATGGTTCCTATTTGCCCTGCATTTTTCATTCTGTAACTGAAAAAGCACATTCGCTTTTGAAAGATAAAAAAAGGGGGAAGTTTTTAGGTGTTGTTTATTTTGAGATTTGAGATACCATACAATCAATCGAAGGGAATCAACTGGGTTCAAAAAAAAGGGTTTTTTAGGTTTAGGAAAGGGATAAAGACAATGAGATTCAAGAAATAATAAAGAAGAGAGCGTTCCCTCTATTTTATATCCGTTTGGCGGCATGGCCGAGTGGTAAGGCGGGGGACTGCAAATCCTTTTACCCCAGTTCAAATCCGGGTGCCGCCTCATCTACAAAAACCGAGAAATACTTTCTTTTTTTGCTCAGCAGAAGCAATAGATTCGAGAGGAAACCAAAAGGAAAAAACCCTCTTTTGAAGAGATATGGGGTAGGTAGTGATCTACCTTGATTGTATATTTTATGCTTTTTGCTTATGAAGGTCAACAAAAGAAACTAAACAATAGGCCTTACTATTCCTACATCTTCCATTAAAGAGGATTTCCTTGATAATACAAAGAAAGTCCCTGTGTATCTTGCTTGTGGTTAATCCTTCCCTTTTCTACCAGAAATCATATAGGAACTTGTTGTGGGTGGATTTTTTGGATTGTTTGATCAATAGCGTTTGGTCATAATCCCTTTTTGACTCTGCACCATAGATTCCACTATTATTAGTGATCAATAATGGACGAATTCCTTCATATTCATAGAGATAGGGGACATAATTCACATGGATATAGTAAGTCTTGCTTGGGCCGCTTTAATGGTAGTCTTTACATTTTCCCTTTCACTTGTAGTATGGGGAAGAAGTGGACTCTAAAAGCACTACTAATTGAGTTGAGTAATCAAACTGTAGCCATTTTTTCATATATCGTAAAGGGATTTTAAATATGAAATTTCCATTTGCAAATTATATTGAATTACAGTAATGGACTATATGAAAAAAAACCTTTCAATCAAACAAAAAAATAGATGCAAGGAAGAACTAGAATTGGGGTGTTATTTACATGATGTACATCACATATATGAAATTTATAGATATGTACATATATGAAAATACAAGATACATATTGTAGATTAATCTAGATGAAGCCTATCCCTCTTTATACAGTACCAGTACAACTTGAGACAATACAATAATAGAAAGTATGGTAGAAAGAAATTGATATCTTTCTACCATACTACCGGATCTCATATACTGCTGATTCTAGTCCGCCCATTTCATTTAAGACGTGGAATGAAAATACCTTTCATTTCTTCAATCATTGATAAGAATAAAGAAGTCAAGCTTCATTCGAATCAATTATTTTGACTGACTGTTTTTACGTAGATGATAAGTAAAAAAGCAGTAGGAACTAGAATGAACAGCGCAGTAGCAATAAATGCGAGAATATTTACTTCCATAATCCCATCGTTTTTTACTTCACAATAACTCGGGATCTAATCCCATAGAGATGATAAATCTTCTCCTCTAAATTCAATGAAATGAATTGCATCCCAATGTTATTTGATATTGAATCGGATCAATATCATGAATAACAATATCTGAGCTTTCAGATCGATTCATTGTCGAGAATTGAATAGTATAACATAGGAGGATCTTTTATCCATAACGAATTAAAAAAGGAATTCTTGATACAACAAAGAATCCCTTTTCGTTTTTCATTCTTTTCTATAACCTACCGTCTTCCGTATACAACCAGCTGATGAGGTATCATCTGACCCGTCTTCCATTTCAATTGGTCACAAACCCAAACAGTAGAAATGAAATGGAAAAAAGTGAAGTTCGAAACTCATTTAGTTTGTTATGATCTAAATTTCTTGGAAGACAAAGAGGTGTAATAAAGATGGATTCGGGTATAAAAGATCTCGTTTTTTTAGAAATGTACTTTTTTGGAGTTTACTCTTGCTTCGATAGGACCCCTTCATCAAAGAAAAAACAGGAGAAGAAATATTATTAATTTCTTTATTAAGCGGGGTAGGGCAGATCTTTCTTTGATCTCTCTTTTTTTAAAATAAAAGCTTCTTTCGTTGGATTGAAACCGGAACATATATCATATCCGAAATTCGGTATGGAAGTGAGATAGATAGATTGTTTCCAATTAGGAATTGCGGTTCCCAAAAATAGGAGCTAGAAAATAAGGAGGTGGTTTTAATAGAATCTGAAAAGGATTCTGGCGCGCCAACTATGTTAAGGTCAAGTTAATTTTGTATCACACAATGAAGGAATTCAATTTGTAGGTATGCTCTCGGGAACCGGGTGGGTATTATATTGAATTCCATGGATCAGAACCAATAGAAAAAGGAAAACCTGTGCGGTATCTCTTGAAATCCCGAATAGGACCCTACCACCAATTGTACCAATCTAGCTCTCCCCACGAATCAGTACTAGTCGAGAATTAATGAAAATTCTTGTATTTCTTCGATGATAAAAAAGACCTCCGGCGGAAATTAGATCTTGTTTTCAGTCCTCCCTCTTCACCGAAAATAGAGAAATGAGTTGACGGATTCATCGGATCCTAGGTCGGGACTGACGGGGCTCGAACCCGCAGCTTCCGCCTTGACAGGGCGGTGCTCTGACCAATTGAACTACAATCCCAGGGAAATAAGATGTAAAGGATACATATTCTTATTATTAAATTCATAGCATATTTCTATTTAGAATCGCTGTATTGTAACAGAGATAGAAGCGATATGTTGATATTCATATGGGTATGGGCTTTAGTGAGAACGGCACGTATTACTAGTAGTCAAATCATTTCATAATAAATAAAAAAAAAAAAAAAAAAAAAAAAAAAAAAAAAAATTAGAAATTAAGGGTACAGACCAGATCATTAGAAAGTAGAATCTATGGGAACAAAAAAATTAAGGATATAGCATAAAAAAGTCTTCGTTTCTTTGTCTGGTTTCTGGAGGCAAAATTTTTTCTATTATCTCATGATGGATCGGCGGATTTTTGGGCCGAGCTGGATTTGAACCAGCGTAGACATATAGCCAACGAATTTACAGTCCGTCCCCATTAACCACTCGGGCATCGACCCAGGAAGAATCCATTTTAGACTTATGGATAAATCCATGATCAACCTCCTTTCGTAGTACCCTACCCCCAGGGGAAGTCGAATCCCCGCTGCCTCCTTGAAAGAGAGATGTCCTGAACCGCTAGACGATGGGGGCATACCCGCCGGATCGCCTACTATACTCATAGTATGAACAGTTTTTTGTAATTGTCAATATAATGTAATGCTATGGCTAAATACGAAGAATATTTTCTGCTTTCATGATTCCATCTAATTTCTTTTTTCTATAAAAATTGCAGGGTACGTGTCGAATCTGTTCATCAATGATTCGATGAAATATCTTGGATCTACGTCGAATTGTGTCTCAATCAAATGAATCTCATTCTGATGAGGGTCAAAAAAAAACAAATCTATTATAGGGGCGGTCTTGAAAAAATGTAGTGCATTAATATTGATAAAATCAAATAAAAGGAAGCATTTTTCCTAGACTTCTCAAAAAAAAGCTGAAGTCAAAAAATTTTTGATTGGTCCTGAACGAGCCGAGATCCATATATATGATGTATATTATATATATAGGTACATACAGTAGACTCATAGTGACTGTTGGTTCATTCAACAATTGAATCAAATGAGCCCTTTTAACTCAGCGGTAGAGTAACGCCATGGTAAGGCGTAAGTCATCGGTTCAAATCCGATAAGGGGCTTTTTTCACAAAACTATAATCTAAGTCTTCAGTTTGGGGCGGAAAATAGAGATATTGTTACTTTTTGTAAACTCAATGGCAAAAAAAGGAAACATCCACATAACTATACTACTAAAAAAAAACTTATTATTATAGTAGTATAGTTATAAAGTGGAACATTTATCTTGATTATCATGATCAGTCATTCCGCTGAGTAGAAGAACTACTATGTCACTTTAGAAATCAACAAAAGAAAAAGTAAGTGGATCTGACCCATTGAATCATGACTATATGAGCTATTCTGATATTAAAATTCAATAGTAGAGAGAAAATTGTAGTAGCGTACCCCCTCCCCTTTATTTATTGTTTATTTCCTTGGGATACGGAAGAATTTGTCGATATTTCTTATTTAATGTTCTTGTTCCTGGATACTTCATAGGAAGAAATGGCTATTCTGTTCCTATACAGAGAAACATTTCTTCCGAGTCACAAAAACCGTCTATTTTGGAATATCTTTCTTTGATTCCAATATTTCTATTATAAATCTACAATCTACATCAGATCGTGGTTTCATGTACCAAATATTTCCATATCAAGGCATTAGGTCTTTTTGGTTCGACAATGTGATAGAGAACGGATGTGAGAAAGAAAGAGACTTTCAGTTCCAGTTTACTATTATTTACTATTGTATTTCATTCATTTAGGGACAGGGACAAAAAAGGGGATTTTCCTTTTTTTCTGACAGATAAAGGGAAAATAGGCAATGTCTTTTTCTTTTTTGGTTCGACCTGTACTGTAAAAAGATATACTCTGGAGCTTTAGATTCCGTTGAAGTACAGATAAATCTAACTAACGAAGACAAAAACAAGAGTCATATATAGAATTATATAATAGTACTGTAATAGTATAATATAGGAGAATTCATAGATAAATTTATGGGTCTTTTCGCAATATCACGAACCAGATCCAAGAAAAGAATAAGATTCGTTGCTGGAGTGGGGGTAGGTCTGAGGAGAAACTGGTGAGAGAGAGGAGATAACTTGTTCCTTGAACAGCCCAAAAACACATCTGATTCCTAAGTCATAAGAAAATTAAGGGTATAGGCAGGAATAGTTGAATCGAGCTCATGGATTTATCGAGGCCATTTATGGTCCAATCTAAGGAAAGGTTTTTTCTCTTCGAAACCCATTGCAAGGGGCGATGGACGAGGAATCATACGTAAATGATCGAACTCTCGTATATCCTAAGAATGCTATGAGGTGCTCGGAAATGGTTGAAGTAGTTGAATAGGAGGATCACTATGACTATAGCCCTTGGTAGATTTACCAAAGATGAAAAAGATTTATTTGATACTATGGATGACTGGTTACGGAGGGACCGTTTCGTTTTTGTAGGTTGGTCCGGTCTATTGCTCTTTCCTTGTGCTTATTTCGCTGTAGGAGGTTGGTTCACAGGTACAACCTTTGTTACTTCATGGTATACCCATGGATTGGCCAGTTCCTATTTGGAAGGCTGCAATTTCTTAACCGCCGCAGTTTCTACTCCTGCTAATAGTTTAGCACATTCTTTGTTGCTACTATGGGGTCCTGAAGCACAA
>JAJJMC010033723.1:0-14699 GCA_023531435.1 Papaver californicum | reverse complement strand
TGATCATGTTCGAAATATTTTGATGTAGGAGGCACAATCGTCTGCACCGTTACTACTATATTGATTGTAATGAGTGCGAAGTTATACATGATGCTTATCCAGAGGTGCAAGATGTACATGAGTTTTAGTGTGATCGAGAGGATCCGGATCCTGCTGCATTGGAGTACGAAGAGGTCAAAGAACATGACCATGAAGATGAAGTAATTGCACCAATTGTTGTAGAACAGGCGAAGGTTAAAGTTGGAGAACTCTAGATTGGTTTTAGATATTAGTTTGTATTTGTGCTTTCACATAACTGTACTCGGCTGGAAGTTGTTTAGCTTGCTATTCCTATGTCAGTTATGTAGATAGATTCTTAATATTAGTAGAGAATTTAATTTCAGTTGTGCGTGAATATGTTGGTCTTTATGTAAACAATTTATTAATGTGATCAACACCCTTAGCAGTATATATGTAGATACAATTTGAGAATTTTATCCTTTTAAGTTTAGTAGTTTTACTTTTTTTAATAACCCTAATTTTATCAAAGTTCACCCCAAGTATGGTAATTAAAGGAAAAAAAACCTTCAGTTGTATTAATTGTCTGGATGACATAGCTTCATCTACATCCATAATTTCACATTTGATTATATCTAGAAGTTAGCTCAAATTTTGTTCTTATTAGTACCAAACTAAGGCCACGTGATATGTAATATGCAAACATAATTCTATTTGATGACCTTAGGAAGTAATCAGAATTTATATAACAAAATATGAATTTATCCATTAAGAATAAAAAAGAGGTTGTGGAGCCTAACTCAGTGCCCTTTTTTAGGGTCTAGCTATGTGTCATTTAATGGTATGTCTCTGATTATGATATTAGAGAACTAGAGCATATATTCAATTAATTACATATATGTTTATGTCAAAAGTACATATATAGAAATACAACACCATATAAGACGGATACGATGAACCATGGTATAGATTGCTTATATGGATGCAGCTACAGCGGGTGAAATCATCACTAAAATGTTTGTGTACCTATCCAAAGCATATTAATTGCAATTGGATGTATATGCTATTTACTAGCTAAAACAAAATATATATCCATGAAAATAAGATATGGGGTTATGTACAATTCATACTTGCACTTGAATTCCTAATTATGGGAAAAAAAATTAAAAGGAAATATAGCCAGATTAAGAAATACAATTAAATAAGGAAATGTCTCATAATTAAATTTTAAAAGGAAATATAGCCCGATTAGCAAATACAATTAAATTTTTGTGTACCTATAGATTTGATTATGGACACCTAATAGGAAACTGTTTACTTCTCTTATTTTTCCAAAAAATAAAATAAAACAAAGACATTCCTAAAACTATACGATTTCCAGATCTGATACTTGAAACAAATAAATGGTAAGTGATTCCTAACTCGAGCTGAACTACAATACCAAATTCAAGTATAGAAATTTCTTAGGAATCAAGTTTCAATATATATATAAGAGACCCTAGCAAAGGCATACAATTTACAAAAAAAACAGTAAATTAAAGAAACAAGGAGGGAAAAGGCCATTAATATGACGAGCTACTTGAAGTACCTATTTAACTATTTATATGTAGGAGAATACACCGCACAAGTATATCTTCGAGAGAATAATAAAGATGAGTATACAAGCATTGATATAGTAGCACAAGATATCGTTGTTTATACAAAATAAATTATAAACGTTTTGGAGGCTCAGAATGTATCGTTGTTTAAAATATTAAACATTAATATCCCTATTGGAACACAACTTTTAGTGAAAACATTATCAGAGGAGGTGATTCAAGCTGAAACAAAGTCCGGAGATGATGCCGGAAATACTATTATCATACCTAGAATAGTATTTACCATGTGACACCCTTATTTACCACTAATAATTAATAGAAGGCAATTTCCAATACAGATAGATTGTTAGAGATTTAAGCGTATTTATAATATAATTATGGTTTACTTTTTCAAATTATTCAGATACGTTTTCTTAATGATATTTTTTAAATTTTAAATTTTAGATTTTACGTACCGTTAGATTTTTTTGTACTTGATTTAAATTTAAAATTTAAAATTTTATATTCAAGTTTTTTGGGTTACAATGCTTCCATCAAAATTTAAATGTTACAATTATTGTTATGGTAGATAAATTCAAGTTTTGATATCGTCATATCAATCGTTTAAAGAAAATTATTTTACTGACAACCTAAAAGCATGAGTTTGCACTTTAATTAAGTAAATCTTAATAGCATGTACTAAATCAATTTTGGAGTTGTTTACATGTCATTTTCGGTAAACAAAAGAAATATAACAAATGTTATAATTAAAAGAAATTTGTCGTATAGAAAATCTTAATAGTAGATCATCATTGTTACATATGGATGTTTTGGAATTTGTATGTGAATATTCTTTAGCTTACTGAAGTATACTTATCTAGATAGAGGATTTCTTCACACGAATGATAATTAGGATAACCACTTAGTATTTTCTTTCTTGGATGTCTTAACTTTAAGTACCTTTTCATTCTAATTTTAACTCGACTTGCATTTCTATAAAATTTAGTAAAAACACGATTCTATCTAAATAAATTTGCAAGACATGCTACTTAAAATACAGTGCATTAAAAGGTGTCGATTATTTTAAAGTACAACTGCAGTGCATTTAGTTATTATTGAGTATATGTTAAGTTTCTTCGATTGTAGTCAACAAGTACAATGATAAAAGATTAAAGTTGTGGGTGATTCACACAATGCACTAAAGTTTGACAATTCAAAAAGTTTGACAGTTTATGTAGTAATTAAATTGATATGAGTATTATACATACATATCAACTATGCATGCGTTGATAGCATTGATAAGAGTTGGTATACTCTGTCATATTTGCTACAAAAACAGTAAAAACTGTCCATGGTATAATCTAATAAGGATTTGTTTGTCTAAGTTCATTATAACTCATAATAAAAGACACACGAAGAGAAATTGTGTCGGATTCGGAAACACGTAGCTAGAAAAAGCATCTATAAAACAGTGTATTATGTTCAATTCATACCTCTAAAAGCTTTAGAACACTGTAAAAAAAAAGTAAAAGAAGAGAAAAAGAAAAAGATTGGAACATAAGAAAAAAATAGAAAAATTGAATCAGAAACTTGGGTGATTACTCAATGAGTTAAAAGCATTCCTAACAGTTCAATCTCTATATCATGTTGATTCATTTAGATGTGATAGAAGAAATCGACTTCATCGTTATTCTTATATCTATTGTGAAGCATGTGAGGCTATGCATCATGCTTTCAAAGATCAAGATGAAGATACGTTGCATGCTTTTGAAGACCAGGATGAACATGCGTTGTATGCTAACGAACAAGAACAAGAAATGGAACCATTACAACTGATTGAAGAACAGGTACATACAAACGAAGAAATCCCAAAGAATAAACCATAAGAAATGAGGTCAATCAGCTACCAAGAGATTTCAATAATATTAGCAAAGTAGCCATAAGAAATGAAAAGTCTACACATCCTACAAAATGAAGAAATTCAGTATTCAAAAAAAAAACTTACATCACTAGCATGATGAACGATTTTGGTTCATTTTAAAACTAATGAGGCAGTAAGTTAATTAGTTTATATTTCTCATACACTTTAAATGTGTCGGGGGAATTTAACGATATGCAGTAAGATAGTTTTAGTCTGTTATATTAGTTTGTTAAATAATAATAATATTTGTTTTAATTAGAGTTATCTCTAAAATAGTTTAGGTGTTTTTATTTATATAGTGAAATATGTTAAAATATCTACCACGGTGTGTCTTTACTTATGTAATTTGTGTTCATAAAATCAATTCTATGTTTTCATGTAATGAGGTGTTAAATTAAAGAGATTAGAGTAATATGACTCTAGATATGTAGAGATAGTAGTTCATATATTATTGATTTTTAGTATTACTTCGCTGAAAATGATCTTCTAGGTCACTCTACATGTACAAACTCACTAATCTGACAATTAAAGTGATAGGACATGAAATGTTGTTGCAATACATATCATACAACACAACTTTAATAATAAAGGGTTGCACATTATCCTCCTATTAATATCTGAGCTTCTTTCTCCTCTTTTGGGCACATAGAAAGCTTATTAATTATTGGCTAAAAATACGGAAAGGTTTCTTTTCCTATTCGATTCATTATAATCAGCTAATTGTTTCCTAAGTCCAAGCAATTTCCAAAATAAGATAGGGTTCCAAATATACTAATGCATACAAATTAACCACACCAGTCTGTACGACTTGATCCAATAAAAATAATCTCTTGAGGATTATCAAATTCATTAGAATTGGATTTGACTATTGATCTGGAATCTTATATTTTTATTAATATAATTTTAAATTTATAGTTTTATGAATCGTATGATCAATTTTATTGTATTTTGAGTTTTTCAAATCTTTGATTTGCTATTATTTTTGTCTTAATTTACATGGTAAATTCAATTACTATAACTATAATTTGTACAAAAACTGACACCATATCAGGAAAGAATGAATTACTAAACTATGCTCTTCTTAAAGAGGAACCAACACTAAATAGTAGTAGCAAAAGAACTATGTGTAAGGCCTGTTTTGAATTGATGTAAAGAAGGATAATCTAATTGAGACTAAGGACAGACGAGATAGAGATTGGACGAAGGATCCGACTATGCCTTGGCCCATCAAGTTGCCACGGACCGGCTACAGATGCCATTATAGATGGTCTTTATGTTAGTTTCTTTCGGTCGTTTTCCTAACCCTCTAATATCCAAAATTTGAACGGTTTCATAATTTGCAAGAGTAAAGGTGACGCGTTAACAAAATCTTAAAGGGAAATATATTCGGGTAAGAAAAATACAATTTTAAAGGGAATTGTATACCCAAAAAAAACTTATGTAGAGTACTCTTCTGATATAAAAGAAAAAACTAGCAAGACATAATAATAATTATATGTTCACAAAAAAATCAGCAAAACAAGCAAAGGGATGGATGTATTTTTTACTGGAATAGATGCACGCAAGATTGTTGATGATGCTGCAATGATACAAAAGTGAAGATACATCTTTACAATCCAAGAAAGCAAAAGAATTTTTTTTTCCAACAATAGTTTTACAAAAAGAAATAACGATCTATATTAACTACGAAATTATTAGTTTTCTAAGTGAGCAACTCCGAGAATTAGAACAACTGGAATATTACGGAATGCGAGATTTTCGGTTTAAAGGACCAGAAGTAGACAGGGAACACACAACGGATGGATCCACGGAAAGATGGGACAATGTTTACGTATACAAGCTTTGAGACTTAAACAGTTCAAAGAAAAGTAGAAGAAGAGTACAGAGCCGACGTAGAAAAAATATGGAATCAGAAAAGAATTATATAATACAAATTTAAGGGAACCACCGAAAAAAGTTTTTGGCTTATAAAGTACAAAACCAAAATATATAGATATGCTTTAAGGTTCAAGAAAGGATCCAAAAATTACCCATAGTACAAATATCAGGTAATGTTGAATTTATATATATAAATATATAAATATATATATACTTATATATTTTTAAATTAAAAAATAACAATGTTAATTACTAACTTTTGTATTGTATGTATATGTATAGAATGAACATGACTCTGCTCTGACGAGTTTTGAAGATAACAGTGAGAGTGATAATATTATAAAATGCATTGAAACTAATTACAGTGAAGATATAATGAAAGTGACACTTACAAGGATATTCTCAGGAAGACTTTTTCTTACTAATTTCATAAATACAAAACGTTTTGATGGTGTACTCAAACACATTATCAAGCTACGTATTGGTTCAAAAATAATGTTAACTAGAGAGATATACGAATACCATGCTTATATGGGATAAACTGCTAGCTGAAATTGGCGATATTGTTACAATAACGAAGTTGACAGATACGTATATTGAAGCAAAGAAAAAAGAAAGTAAGAATATCGACGAAGATGAAAATATCGACGAGATAATATATATTAAGAAAGAAACAGTTTATGCGTACTGAGGGGAATTGAATTTCGTATTACACATGAACCAATTTCCTATTGAAATTATTCATACTAGAATTATTTATCATGAAAAAACATGTTTCATAGTTTTCTTATCTAAGTTCGTGGAAAATATATGCATTTTTATTTACTAATCCAGATAAAACTGGAATCAAGTAATACTTCACATCTTTTATTTAATTAAAATTACAATTATCAAGTTCTTATGTAAAGCAATTTTTAATTTTTAGTACGTTATTATCTGTACTTTAATTATCAACTTTTGATTAGTAATTCACGTTTAATAATTTTATATGAACTTCAATTTCATAATTTAAATATGTATTTTAACTACATGACTTTGGTATGAGTCATAGAATTGTCCCAAAAAAAATGGAAGAAGAGTACAGAGCCAATATTATGGTCTCACAATTATTTGTAGACATAGTTATATGCTCTCACTAAAATGTTGTAAACCCAAGGGAGTCTTCAATACCGTTGTGCATCTGATTTTGACACATGTATGACACGTGGCCTACATGATCAAAAAGAAAACCACCAACATTCAACACATAGGTTGTAACGAAAATAAATTTCCCATTAATAGCATATTAGAAGAACAAATTATAGGAGAAAAGAACAAAAACGTAAAACTGAATCCTGAGTATCAGTCATTCAGGTAAAGGTAAACCTATCTTCTTCCTTCTTCTTTTATAAACTAGGATTGACTAATATACAATACCTTATTCTAATCTTCACAGCCCTAATCTTCACTTGCGGCTTTCCTTCTCCCTTTACTCTTTCGATTTCTTTATTTCTCATCGTATTTGAGGTTTTAACTCACTATTCTATTGATTTGTTAACATGTACACAAACGAGAATTCTTAGTAGGTATGAATTTGATTTCTCACTATCCTCTTTGCTTTATATGTTATGTTTTTTTATGTGTAATTTTGAGATTGTAACGCTAGATTTTGATATTATAATTAGGATAGTAACTGAGGATTTGTATTGCTTTAATTTGGTTGCAATTACACATAACCTAAAATTGTGAACATTATATATTTTCACCCAAGTGTAAATATAAAATAAACTACTGATTAGGTTAAGTAAATCCTAATAAGATTTGACTACATTCAGAAAGTGTAACTACTAATTTAATCTCTGATGGAGTAACATAATAGGTAAAAACAATAATCATTTTTTGGGTTTTGTACAAGACTGCAGATTAATCTTCTTATTTCTTAATAATTCATGTTTGAAACATATTCTAACATTTAAAATCAAATACATCTCATAGGTAGATCCACCTTCCTTCGTTTGTGTTGTATAAAACTTACACACTAGAGAATTAGAAAGGCTTGAATGCCCTTATAAATTGATGGAAGTAAGTATACATAGTAGAATACTACACTAATACTGATACGCTTTAGTATGAAATGATGTAGACTCTGCATTGCATATAGGGGTGAGTAGATGAAGAGTTAATGGGTCATTTGGGTGACATTAGGACTGGATACAAATTTGACACAAAAATGCATATCAAATATTATTTTGGGTCTGGCTTATATAATTATTGTTTATGTACCATAGTATCCTTATATTTACAGTGTGTCGTCTCGGTACATATTCTTTTTTCCTTGAAGTATTCAGCTAAAATCTTGCCATCTTTTTTCTTTTCTTTTTCCTATTTGTAAGAGTTGCCTCAATTTTGCCTCCTATGTTTTCCCTAAGAAAACCTCATGTCTTTATTTTACTACCATTTTTATTCTGTGAATGTTAGAATCAATTCGAGAAATTTCAGTATACCTTCACTTTGTCTTATATTGAAGATTATTATTATTAACTCATATACTCTGATATATTACGGGATTCTGGAAGCCTTTTCTGATTAAGATTTCATGAATTCCTATATTCCTATATTAGTGACTTTTCCTGTAAATAAGCCGTCCAGGACCTATTTTCAAGGGTCGGATTTGTCCCATACTCTGAAGTATAGTCTTGCCTGATCGAGATTTCTTTGACAATGTTAGGATTTCTGTGGAACCATATACTCTAATATATTTCGGGGTTCCGGAAACCTTTACCTTTTTAGTTATGTGCCAGTAATTTTTGTTAATTTGTCATTTGGGATCAATTGCGCCAGCTTAATAACTCATAGGAAGTATTAAGAGTATCATTTTCAGAGTTTATGAAATGCAAATGGCACTACTCTTCCAATGTCATATGGTAGTCTATCCATTTTTGGAGACACTTAGATTTTTCATACCTACTAGCTAATTCTCTAATAGAATAGGCTGGCTTCTTTAGGATATGGTTTTGTACTCACGACTTTTATAAATGGTCATGCTCCATGATACTCAATACTTCCATATTTATTACGTGTTCTATTTTTATTTTCCACATCACATAATTTGTGCATTCTTTAGTTGTCTGGATTATTACCTTTGACTGTCCTCGGTAGTGAACTGGAAGTTTTTGATCAAACAAAAAATACAACTATTAATGCACTACAGTAGAAACAATACTTAATACTTGCATCCCTGGTGTTAAAATCTTGGTTCTGCCTATTTTTTCTGAAAAGGTAGGTCTATAATTTGCTGATGATCATTCGAGAAAGTTCTTCCACTTGGATCTGCATATTTTTTTAGTTCATCAATCTCCATAACCGTACTTAATACTATCAGTTTTTAAATGACTAACAGGTAAAAATGGTGAGGATTGTACATGGTGTCATGGTGATCGACATAATCAGACATAAGTTTCTCAATGAACGAGCTCCATATTATCTCAACGCCGGTATCCCTGCAAGGTATCTAACAGATTCTGACCCCGAATATGTAGCCTATCTTCAAGCTCGGTCTGAGATGATTGAAACATACAGAAATTTCGATGATGATTGTGAAGAAAGTGAAACTGATACTGAAGAAAAGTGTGATGTAAAATTGTTGAAAAAGTGCAGTCGATAACGGATACTAGGTATAGTTACATTGGTGAAACAAAGATAGCCAATCAGAGACGTAGCAACTTACCCCGATTAAATTTGCCACCCGGTACAAACTATAGATATGTATGCAAGTCCCATGATCTACCTAATGATCAAAAAAAGAATCGAAACCAGAACAATGTTCGGGTTGGACAGTGTTCTGAGCCAATATCACATAAAACCAGAATGGTGGCTCAAAAAAAGGAAGATCAAAAAAAGAAAAAGTAGATATTAACTCTAATAGTTAGTAATTTTAAGAAATTTGGTAATTTTAAGAACTTAAAATTAACTAATTCTACAAAGTTTATATTTAAGACTTTTATTAATTAAGGTTTTTATATTGCAATCTAAAGATTACAACTATGAGATTTATATTCAAAATGATACTTAGAAAATAGAACTTTGTATACAGGTTTAAGAAATTTTCAATAGTTTACCTCGTAACTGAAAACATAGCTTAATTCTTATAAATATTATTACTATGTATAAACTGAATTTTAATTCTTAAAATCTAAAACATTTTTTGAAAGAATTTTAATTATTAAAACACTATTTCCTAAACTTGCAAACTTCCAAACTTAAGTACAAATTTTTTTCTTGAATTAGTAATACTGTTTCCTAAAAGAACTTGAGTTGTAGTAGGATACTATTTCCTAAAGTTATAATCTCCCAAATATGTATTCAACTAGGTTTCTTAAATTAATACCATTGTTTTTTTTTGTAAAAGAGACTTTTGCAATGAGAATACAAACGTAACTCCATCCAACACATAAGAAATCAAATATCTAACAATATTAAGGATTATATTTGTTTGATGTATATAAACTTAATACATATCTATAACAAGAGAGACCCTAAGTCTTACAGGCTACAGAGACATCTGCGTAGATATTTCTATGGAAGGATAATAATCAATCCAAAGACATGGAAGTGCAGGATAGACCAAAAAAAAAGGGAATATTACATAAATCAGAATCTAAAGTTCATGTTTACAACCCTACAAAGTTAAATAGTTTTTGTTTTCCAACTAAGGTTTTTCAAAAGAAAATACTTATGTTAATTGACGAGGAGATGACACCATTTATACGACAACAAGCCCATCAAGAGTTGCACTACCACTATAGTAAACTTGATGGCGACCCAGTAAACTTGGTGAAGCAATACAACAACTAATTGACAACTAATTGACGACTACTGGAGATAATTTGGAATCAGGACAAAATTAGAGACTACAAATATGGAGAAACTTATCACTATTAGGAGGTGAAGATACAACTAGGGTGGGGATTTTTTCTTTTTTCCTTTAGAACTACTTGGTTGTTTAGATTTTTTAAAATTTGTCATTATACTATTTTCTTATCATTCTATTCTTTGGTTCAATTTACACTTCTATTACATTTTTCTATAAGGAAAAACACTACATGTTTAATTGCAAGCACGTACAAACAATCCACTGCTACCTGAACAATTTAACATTGAGTTTAGTTAACCAAACATTTTTCACACAATTTACCAAAGCTTCATGATTTTACTAGACTAGAATTTAAAGTTCATTTATCTTCAACTGTAAATAAAAAAAAAAAAAAAAAATTCAATTGGTATCTCATTGAAGAGAGAACACCGAGAGAAGGAAGTGCAGAAGCGCAATGAGTGAGAGGATGGTCTCAGAGAACAGCAGTGTGATGGCCAGGTTCCATGTTATTCAAGATCCTAGGTCTCTAAGCAAATCAACATTAATAGAATAGCTTTTATACTATGTTGTCCCAGGTACTCTTATATTATTTTCATTTTTTCACCGTTTAGTTTAAATAGATGGGTCAGCACCATAGGCATTAATCCGCTTTATACACAACCCAAATCGACGGGGTATGAACAATTAAGTAGGTTTTAGATCGTTTTCTAAGTATCCATTAATAGATATTGGTTTAATAAGATGGTATTTGGTTACAGTTTATTCACCTATTATTTATGTTGGCACTTAGTATTAGTATGTTTTGTTTGATTTCATGTCCATCCCAACATTTTTATACATACATGATAGTTCACAGGCCTAAACATACAGGTACAGGTTATTCGAAGAAAGCGTTCCCTAAAACATCGAGCTAAAATATGATTATTGGCGTATGAATCTCGCCACAAGTTATTCTGAATATCATCCTGCATACTTGCCTTTACATTACGTTTTTCTATTTCCGTACAGCGAGAAGAGTTGGCATCCGGGTGTGATGCAGCTGGAACCCGGTACAGAAAAACATACTGAAAAACGATTAACTCTGAAGCAATTGCATAGTTTCCACCTTTTCCAGCGTCCGGATGAGTACTCTACTATCTCGAGGGATAAAAAACTATTCCAAGAGTACTTGGTGTATGCTTGGGCATCAACTGAGAAGAGCCGTTTGTATTTTTTAATAAAAATCAAGATAAGTTACGGGCAGATTCTTACACAAATATATGGGCTCGACAGATTCTGGGATGGATCCCAACGAAGGAGGGAAACCATACGTTTTTCCATCAACTTTATTAGCGTTCCTAGGAACATATTTGAGGTTTACAAGGATTAAATGGACATTACACAGTTTAACCATCATCCAGATATCTTCCTGACAATGACTGCGAATCCACGCTGGCCTAAAATTCAAGACGCACTCCTACCCATCAAGATGCTTCTGATCGGTTTGGCCTGATAGCCCGTGTCTTCGGGATGAAGAGAGTTTCGTTGATGAAGGAGATAAAAAAAGGGAAAGTGGTTGGGAAAGTGGTTGAGCATGTATTCACGATTGAATTTCAGAAACGTGGTTTACCTCATATGCATGCTCTTATATTCTCGGATGGTCCTAAAATAATTCGTACAGTTGAGAAGGTTGACAAGTTTGTTTCTTCTGAATTTCCGAATGAAAAGGTTGATCCATTTTTGTTTGAGAATGTTAGGAAATGCATGGTACATGGTCCATGTAGTTTAGATTCCATGTGTATGAAAAATGGAAATTTCAGTAGAGGTTATCTAAAGAAGCACACTGATAGTACCACCTTGGATGAAGGTGGGTATCCAGTCTATCGCCGATGTGATAATGGTAAGGAGATATTTATCCGGAAATGATTCGTAGAGAACAACACAAACGTTGTGTCGTACAATCCTTATCTGTCTAGGATGTTCAATTGCCACATCAATGTTTAGATTTGCGGTGGTGTGAGGATTGTTAAGTATATACATAAGTATATTTATAAAGGCCATGATCGTGCAACGTTGGTTTTTGGTGAGTGTGATGAGGTGCAACAGTATATCAATGCAAGGTATATTGGGACACCTGAGGCGGCATGGCATTTATACGGTCATTCAATGCATGAAGAAGATCATAACGTTGTTTGTATGGTTATTCATCTTCCCGGTCAAAAAAGAATTGTGTATGACTGAACTAATTCATTGGTTAATGTCAGTGTTGTTGCGGAGAACTATAGGTCAATATTGATGGCATACTTCGAGTACTACTCTAAGAATCCTACCGCGAAAGGATATACTTATAAGGATGTTCCACAACATTTCGTTTGGGGTAATAAAAAATGGACAGTAAGGAAGCAAGGTTTTGCAATTGTAAGGATGTACTTTATAAGCCTAATGTAAGTTCATTCGACGACTCGAAAACAGATGCAGATGGTGACATTAGAAGGAAGTATCTAACTTTCAAAGCAGCATGTGTTGCACTTGTGATTTTAGGGGATGACAAGGAATGGTTTAAATGTCTACAAAAATCAGCAGTTATGAAAACTTTTTAAGATTATTCTTTGTGACTGTAATCCAACACAGCCAGATGTTATGTGGTCAAAGTTTGGCCTAAAAGTATGCGATGATCTTCACTTTAGACTGCATACAGTGTATACTATTCGTAAACCAACCGATGAGCAGGTACTTGACTATGGAATGTACATGTTGAATGAACAGCTGTGTGATTTCGGCAAGTCTCATAAAGATTTTGAATATATTCCAAGGCCAAAACTGATTTGGAGTGATGCTGTTGGTAACAAGTTTTTTTGGGAGCATCATTGCCTTAAGCTCGCGATACGTGGTTCCGAGGTCGATGAAAGCATCGGGAAGATGAACTTAGCTCAGTTGTCGGCATACAATATCGTGTTCGTGGTGATGGTAAACTTTTTTTTCTCAACGGTAGTGCAGGCTGTGGTAAAACATTTATGTATAACACACTTGCGTCGAGCTACCGTAGAGATGGACATATGGTTTTGACTGATGCATCGTCTGGAATTGCTTTGCTTTGCTTCTTCTGGTGGGAGGCCGCACAACACATTCAACGTTTAGAATTCCAATAAAAATAGCCGAGAACAGTGTTTGTGGGGTTGAAAAATAGGATCGACATTCTAATCTTCTAAAACAAGTGAAATTAATTATATGGGATGAAGTTCCAATGCATTATAGGTTCTGTGTTGAAGCAGTTGATCTAACACTACGCGATGTTGGGGATATGTAAAGACCGTTTGGTGGTATTACTGTTGTTTTAGTTGGAGACTTTAGACAAACATTGCCTGTTATACCCGATGGATGTTGTGAAGAAGTCGTTGGGGCATGTTTAAGAAGATCATTGCTTTGAAACAATGTCATTGTCCTGGCGTTTCATCAGATTATGCATCTGGATGCATTTGAGCCAGAAAATATAAATTTTGCAAAATACTTAGTTGAGGTATGGATCCGTCCAATGTCATTTATATCCATTTATTACGTTTTTAACTTATGCGTAACTCTGATCTATACCTAATTGATATAATAGGTTGGTGATAGTCCAAAAGATGTTGTTGAACTTCTTAGTTCAGTAACTAGGTCTAAAGATCCAGGTTCCCCAACCATAGCTTGCACAATAGGAAACTACCGGGTAGAAAGAGCTTTACTCGATTTAGGAGCCAGTGTGAACTTACTACCGTACCATGTGTACCTCCAGCTAGGATTAGGCGATTTGAAACCTACCCAGATGACTTTGCAGTTAGCTGATAGGTCTGTGAAAATTCCTCGTGGTGTCATAGAGGATGTTTTGATTGAAGTAGATAAATTTATTTATCCAGTGGACTTTGTTGTGCTTGATACCAGACCTGTGCCTGATCCAGAGAATCATATACCAGTTATACTAGGTCGCCCGTTTTTAGCAACATCTAATGCGATCATTAACTGTCATAACGGTGTTATGAACTTGTCTTTTGGTAACATAACTATAGAGCTGAATATCTTCAACATTAGTAATCAACCACCTGAGCTTGATGACCCCACCTTAGAGACTCTCAACATGGTAGAGACCCCAGTTCAGGAGTCATTACCAAACACTCTGATAGAAGACCCGTTAGAAGAAATTCTAGCCAACTTTGGTTTAGAGTTTGATGAGTTAGGCCCAACAGAGACCTTACCTGTGATTGTAGCTTCAGAGTTGGATAGTGACCAAGAGAATAGGCTAGTAACCGTGCTTCAGGACAATAAGAAAGCCTTAGAAGGGACCGTAGCAGATATTAAGGGAATTAGCCCAACAGTTTGTATGCACCAGATCCATTCAGAGGAGGATTCCAAACCGTCTAGGGAGATGCAGCGTAGGCTCGACCCATTAGACGATCCATTAGAGAAATGCCTAGCCGACTATGGAATTGATAACGATAATGATAGTGTTATTAGTCTATCT
>JAJJMC010033719.1:0-12500 GCA_023531435.1 Papaver californicum | reverse complement strand
ACATAATGCATAAAAGGATCCTTGAAGAACCATAGGAAGGTCTGAAAATAATTACTAAACACTACTACAGGATGCTCCATTTTTCCATAGAAATTTATTCGCTCAAGAAGGATTCTAAAAGATGTTGATCGTAAACGAAAAGATTGTTTACGGAGAAAAAAGAATATGGATTCGCATTCATATACATGAGAATTATATAGGAAGAAGAAAAAGCGTTGATTCCCCTTTGAAAAAAAGGAAATTTCTTTTTTTTTAGTAATAAGACTATAGCAATTACGATACTCATGGAGAAAGAATCGCAATAAATGCAAAGAGGGGACATCTTGTATCCAAGAGCGTAGGATTCGAACCAAGATTTCCAGATGGACAGGGTAGGGTATTAGTATATCTGACACATGAGTTAAATGTGATAATTTATCCTCTAAAAAAGGAAATATTGAATGAATTGATCGTAAATTTTGAGATTTTCTATCCTTTCCTTCTAGAAAAGATACTAATCGTAGTGAAAATGGAATTTCTACTATGACTGCAAGCCCCTCGGATATCATTTGATAATAAACATTTGGGTTGTGCGCAACAAAATTTTTTTGTTTAGAAACATTTGTCGAACTCAAAAAAGGAAAATGTTTCTGTTGATACATTTGAGTAATTAAACGTTTCACAAGCAGTGAACTGGATTTATTATCATAACCTACATTTTTCACGGATTCATAAAGAATTGATCCATTTAAACCATGATCATGAGCAAGTGCATAAATATACTCCTGAAATAGAAGTGGATATAGGAAGTCTTGTTGCCGAGATCTATCTATTTTGGAATATGCTTCTAATTCCTTCATTTGAAATTCGATTTGAAACAAAGGCAAAGGATTTCTTGGGTTCACAAATGATACATAGTGCGATACAGTCAAAACAAGGTATATAGTAATAAAAGACTAGACACCTCGGATACAGATAGGCTAATCAACGGATCCTCCCTTTTTTAATCCAATTGATAATGGTTAGAAATCCTTTATTTTTGCAACCCGATCGCTCTTTTGATTTTGGAAAAAATGAATCTTTATCAATATACCCCTTCTTCTACACATTCGTCTCCCCTCCATACTATAATGAAGATATAGTGAATAGTTAGGATTTATAAAAAAATAGATAATCCACTTATAGGAGAACCTTTTACCGCGTTAGGCACTAATATATTTTTAACGTATAATTAGATCGGGTAATCATTCAAATTAAGAACAAAAGCCCGTTGCTTTTTATTTACCTATAATTGGAGCCGTATGGCTCTATCCATTTATTCACTCGACCCATCCGTGAATTTCTTTTGTCACGCTCCAAGAATTCAAACAATATTTTGTACCGATCTGGTAAGGATGAAGAATTCTCAGAGTTTTGCATTGATACGACATGCTATTTTTTCCATTCATTCCCTTTCAGGATCAGTCGTGGTCTTACAAACTTTACCAATGGTATGGACGAATCCGTTGCTTCATCCAAATGTGTAAAAGAATCTAGCCGCACTTAAAAGCCGAGTACTCTACCGTTGAGTTAGCAACCCAAATAATGTAATTATGGTGTGTAGATATGATCGAAATAAAAAAAGAAATAGATTAGATTGAACGGCCACATCAAAGGATTAAACTAGCAACAAATCGACAAAAGGTTTTTAGGACCGATTCGGAATATAAAAATGAACAAATCATATGAAAATAGAAGAAATTCCCAGATAAAAAAAGAGAGATTCTCCTTTATTTGTCTATTTTTTCATAAAAAAGGGTCCTCTTGTGTTACAGCAAATCTAACGAGCACTTTTTTTGAAGTAAAAAACAAAACTTATGGGACGTGGATAAATAGATCCATTTATCCACGATCCAATTATATTTGTTCAATACACTATTGTCAATATGAACGTTGAAAACATAAAGAAAAAAAGACAAAACCCGAATATAACAAAAGGGACAATAAGCAAGCTTAACCCCCTTTTCTTGGTGTCATCCTAACAAAAACCAAACCATATCAAGAAAAAATATTTCATTATTTCGAGAATCGATAATATTCGAGAATCGATAATATGGGATTATATGAAAGCAATCTAATAGTAAATTCGTATAAATAGAACAAAAAAAAAAGAGTGAAAAAAGAAGAAATTCCAGGAAGTTCACATTATGGAACCCTCACTTTCTTTATCTTTGTTCATTATTTAAAGTTCGTTTGATTACCGGGAAGAAGTTCCTTAAACACCTCTGCCTTCTTTGAAATATCATGAACGGTTCCTGTGGGTTGAGCGCCTTTTTCAAGGAAATAGAGAATAGCGGGAACGTTTGAATAAGTTTGATTCTTTATCGGATCGTAAAAACCCACTTTTCGAAGATCTCTTCCTTCTCTTCGGGATCGAACATCAATTGCAACGATTCGATAGATGGCTCATTGGGATAGATGTAGATGAACAACGCCCCCCCTAGAAACGTATAGGAGGTTTTCTCCTCGTACGGCTCGAGAAAGAATGATTTGAATTTATGTATATAGTTCCAAATAGATTGAGAAAATAATAAAATCCATTAGACTTTTTTTGAATTCCTTTTTTTCTTCCTTCCCGCAGAAAAGAAAAAACATTCGTACTCATAACTCAAGTTGTATAATTATCAAAGAGCTCAAAGGAAAATCCTTAAGCTTAGGCATTTTATTTATTGAGCTGTCTCTAACCCCCTTGCTTTGTCTTGTTTAGAGTCCATTTTTTATTCCTCGCCCTGACCGAACCTATTGTTGAGACAACAGAAAATGGTGTTTTCTTGTTCCGGGATCCTTTATCGTTGCTTTGAATCATTGGGTTTAGACATTACTTCGGTGATATTTAATCTTTCAAAACGGCAGCAACATACCTTTTGTGATTTCTTTCTATCGAAGAATCAGATGAAGGATTGATTCCCATGCGATACACTTTTGTTTTGATCAAAATAGTTTCGTTTTTTGACAATTCCAAGAAAAGAATTTCCTTTTTTTGAAACGTTTGCTCGAATTGGATCCTTTCTATTTCTATATTGAAGATATACTTACGAAGTTGTTCCGACTTATTGATTGACACTAACCCTAGACCCTTGCCCCTGAGAAATGAATCAATACTTTCTACTCGAGCTCCATCATGTACTATTTACAACCCAGCAAAAAGGGATTGTTCTAGTGGAACAGAACAAACTATGTCGAGCCAAGAGCACCTTCATTCCTATATAAAATGGTGGATGTAAGAATCCACAACCGATCATGTCCTTCAAGTCGCACGTTGCTTTCTACCACATCGTTTTAAACGAAGTTTTACCATAACTTTCCTCTAGTTTGGAGCCGGTATGGAATTGATTCAATATGGAATCATGAATAGTCATTAGTTCAATCGGTACATAGTAATCTATACTTTCATACTTTCTTTTTCTATATGGAAAGGTCCTTTTTTCTGGAGAAGTCTCCGCAAAGGATTCAATTTAATTAACCCTATCTTTTATTCTATGAGCAAAAGAATTAATAAAGAAAATGAAGAAAAAAACGCTTTTCTTTAATCTGCATCTTCAACAGAACAGATTGTTCAAGACCATCAATCATGAAAGATTCAACCTTTCTCGAACAACTAAGCTAAAAACAAAACACCTAACTAAAAAAAAGAAGGGTCTTTCATTATATTTCTAATACCGGAACAAAATGAATATTAAGTATTAACCAAAGAAACGAGTCCAATGAACTGGAAAGGCCAGAAATGAGTTGATAGAATTAAAGTTAACAAATCTCACATCTCTTCGAGAACCAAAGATTGATAAAACATCATGAAAAGCGTTTCGTTTTTCAAATTTTCTATTTCAATAGAATTTTGATTATTTGATCGTGAAATCAATTAAAGGATTTAGTAATCAGATCATAGCCTGTAGTTAAAAAGGTTTAATAGATATCTCATTTCCGACTCAATCACCCATCTATTTTGAATGAATCATTATCTCGGTGATGGAATGAAAATTCAATTAGTCCCAAGAGCCCCTTCTTGTTTAGTTTAGACTTCCAAGATCCACAGAGAATTAATAACTAATAACTGGACTCCACTATTTACTTTAGTGATAGGGGGGTAAGGTAGAGCTTTTTCGCATTTTCACTTTGAATGCGTTCTTTTTTTTTTTATGGATATAGACCATAAAGTCTTTCTAAGCAACTAGGAATATCGATGGAACAGGCAGACGCGGAAGAGCCCATCTCATTTTTGAATTCAACTATTGAGCTATTTCCTGGCCAGGTAGGATAGGAAATAGATCTCGCTCTATCGGCATGTCATTTGCCCTGGGTTGTTTTGCGAGAAAAAGGGTAAGATATGATTCAGAAAAGAATCAGTAGAACTCAGAAAAAAAGATTCGATTTTATTCAACATTACACTTTGAACCTAATTGGACTGCTCTGGGACGGAAGGATTCGAACCTCCGAGTCGCGGGACCAAAACCCGTTGCCTTACCGCTTGGCCACGCCCCATTTATATTTATATTTGACACCAATAAACACTAATATCCGTATTGTTTATTCGTCAATTCCCACCCAAATCTCTATGGAATAGAGTAGATTGTTGCTAGGATTTAATGCATATAGTTGTAGAATTTAACTTAATTTATTGATCATTACATAGAATTCAATTAAGATATTGTATGAAAGTATGACTCCTTCTGTTCTCGGTTGAGAATTGAAGGATTTGTGATTGAGCAAGTAAAAAAAAAGAAGAATTTGAATCTACCTTACTTTCTTCCTTTTTTTCCTTAATATCAATGACTCAATCAAAATACAATTATCTCCAAGAAGGAAATGTTTGTTATGCTTAATATCTTTAGTTTGATCTGTATCTGTCTTAATTCTGCCCTTCATTCGAGTAGTTTTTTCTTCGCCAAATTGCCCGAGGCTTATGCTTTTTTTAATCCAATTGTAGATGTTATGCCAGTAATACCTGTGCTCTTTCTTCTCTTAGCCCTTGTTTGGCAAGCTGCTGTAAGTTTTCGATGATATTTTTTTACTACTGTCCTACAAACATGTATGATTTTTTGATAAAAAAAGAGTCTAACAATTAATAAGATCAGCTAAGTCTTATATTCTGAACCCTCGATCCAAACATTTGAATTCTTGGATAATTGCGAGAAATCTTGATCACCTCCCCAACTTGACCTTCTACTTCAAGGGCCCTATTCAATTTAGGGTCCCCCACAATATAATATAGAATTGTGTCATAAAAAAGCGTTTCCGTAACGAAAGAATCTTATTACAAACGAATTTCGAAAAATTACTTTCTTTTCGAGAAACTACTTCGTTTCTTGGTGTAAAAAGAGGATATGTGGTATAAAAAAGGATAGTCTATTCCCTTTTTTTACAAAAATGATCTTGGAGATTGTGTAATGCTTACTCTCAAACTCTTTGTTTACACAGTAGTGATATTCTTTGTTTCTCTTTTTATCTTCGGATTCCTATCTAATGATCCAGGACGTAATCCTGGACGTGAGGAATAAAAAAGAGGAAAAAGCTTTTTTCTTGCTTGTTGGTTTATTCATTTTCTTTTTTTTTTTATTCCAGACATTTAACTATGAGAAAATAAGATAAAATGCAATGAAAAGGTCTCGATCTTTTTTTGAATGCAAAAAAAAGAAAGTCATCGGAGGAAACGGAAAGAGAGGGATTCGAACCCTCGGTACAAATAAATCGTACAACGGATTAGCAATCCGCCGCTTTAGTCCACTCAGCCATCTCTCCAAATTGAAAAAATTACTATGTTACGGTTACGCTTGAAGCCAAAAAGTCTTTATTTTTTCTTTCACTTTATTCTATAGATAGATAAGATAGATACAAATTGGATTAGCAATCCAACTCGAATTTCATTTCGATAATGGGTATATCTTCCATAGAAAGAAAAAAAATATCCCCCCTTTTTTAGCCGAAAGCTCCTTTTATTCCCCGGCCTGGTCAGTACCTAGCCGGGCCATTTCTTACTTTATTCCAACGCAATGAATGATGGATCAACTCATTTCTCTGATTTGAAAACAAAAATACTTGTTATTGAAACAACAACGACAGGAACACGTAAGACTATTTCCAATCTTATGGTATAGGATAGAAGTGTCTTTGCTTTTTTTATCAATTTGGAAAAAGAGGGACCTATCCTATTTCTTAATATTATAACTCTAATTTCGTTATTTCTTCAAGGGCAGTCTTTATTTGAAGACTTGAGTTGAGTCCATAAAAAAGACTCCGGGTTTTTATACTAGATCCAGTTGATTGGCTCGAATTCCTAAAATTTACCGGCGGAATATGAATAAAATAAATAGGGAAAGGGTATTTTCAAAAAATGAAAGAGTCAAACTTTCTCTCTTTTTTGAGAAAATTTTGTATTTTCTTCTAAAGGATTGGAGGGTTGAAAAAACGGAGCTACGGATTCTTACACAATTTTTTGTGACTTCAGTGGCTCTTTCTTTAAAGAACCCCCCAGCCCAGCAAAATAAAAAGATATAACCCTTTTGTTTAATAAGACTTCTTTTCCTACCTCATCAAGTTCTCCCGACAAAAAGCGTCAACGCTCCAATTTAATAATTCTATTCTGATCCTATCTTGATTATGTAGGATTCCCTTGTTCGACAAAGATTCCATTCATATACAATAATCAATTGTAGCGGGTATAGTTTAGTGGTAAAAGTGTGATTCGTTCTATTAATCCCTTAAATAGTTAAGGGGTCTTTCGGTTAATTTGTATTCCGATCAAAAACTTTCTTTCTTAAAAGGATTTTATCCTTTACCTCTCAATGACAGATTTGAGGAAGAATATACATTCTCGTGATTTGTATCCAAGGGTCAATTTAAAATGGAAAATTGGATTATGGAATTGCGAAGCATAATTTTTTTTAGTTGGATCAAAACTTCCAATTAAATGAGTATGAATAAAGGGTCCATGGATGAAGAAAAAAGTGTATTTCAATCGTAACTAGATCTTCCTTTTTTTCTTTGTAGAAGGGAAATTGAAGCGAAATAGCTATTAAATGATGACTTTGTTTTACTAGGGCCATCAACATATTGTTTCAGCTCGGTGGAAACACAACTCTTTTCCTCAGGATTCGCACAGTAGAAATAGAGAACGAAATAACTAGAAGTATTTGTTAGAATTACCCCCTTCTAGAGGGATCATCTATAAAGCGAGTTGTTTTGAATGCATTCAGACAAAAAAGCTAACATAGGTGTTATGGGTCAAAATTTTTTTTACAACTTAGATTTTGGAATCTATCCATTTTCCATAAAGGAGCCGAATGAAACCAAAGTTTCATGTTCGGTTTTGAATTAGAGACGTCAAAAAGAAAGGCTGAATCGACGTCGACTATAACCCCTAGCCTTCCAAGCTAACGATGCGGGTTCGATTCCCGCTACCCGCTCCATTTTAATTCTGATATACGCATCATTAAAGTAAATAAGCATATTTATTCCCTCAATTTTTTCACAAAAGAACCTGGTTCCTTTTTTACAAATAGGAAGATAGTAAAGGAAAACGAGAAAGAGAAAATACGGAATGAAAAGGCGTCCATTGTCTAATGGATAGGACAGAGGTCTTCTAAACCTTTGGTATAGGTTCAAATCCTATTGGACGCAATTTATTTCCATCTATTTTTTTATCTTTTTATGTCAAGAAAGATATTTGGAATGATTTAAATAAGAAACGTTTCTCGACGATTTACTAAGAGTAATCAACTTCTTTATGCTTGTTCCTGAAGTAGAAACCGTTCTATCTGTTCCTTAATAGCTTCCTTCAAAAGAACTTCTGCTTCCTCCGGAAATTTCTTGGTAGAAGATATGATTTCTTGCAATTGAGGTTTATTCGTTTTTAAGTAAGTACGTAATTGAACGAGGAATTTCTTTACCTGATCTATTTCTAACGAATCAAGATACCCATTCGTTCCGGTATAAATAGTCATTACCTGTTCTTCCACGGTGAGAGGGGCCGATTGGGCTTGTTTGAGCAATTCACGTAATCGTTGACCTCTTGCCAATTGATTCTGAGTTGCTTTATCGAGATCAGAAGCAAATTGTGCAAAGGCTTCTAACTCTGCGAATTGAGCCAGCTCTAATTTTAATTTGCCAGCTACTTGTTTCATGGCTTTAATTTGCGCCGCAGATCCTACTCTGGAAACAGAAATCCCCACATTTATAGCAGGTCGGATTCCGGCATTGAATAGATCGGCGGATAAGAATATTTGTCCATCTGTAATGGAAATTACGTTGGTAGGGATATAAGCCGAAACATCCCCAGATTGAGTCTCTACTATTGGTAAAGCAGTCATACTTCCTTCACCTAAAAGAGTACTTAATTTAGCGGCTCTTTCCAAAAGGCGTGAATGCAAATAAAAAACATCTCCTGGATAAGCTTCGCGGCCTGGAGGTCTCCGTAATAGAAGAGACATTTGACGATAAGCTTGTGCTTGTTTGGAGGGATCATCATAAATGATTGAAGTATGTCGTTCACGGTACATAAAATATTCAGCCAGAGCCGCTCCTGTATAAGGGGCGAGGTATTGTAATGTAGCAGGTGAGTCTGCCATTTCGGCTACCACAATAGTATAATCCATTGCCCCCCGTTCCTGGAAAGTAGTCACTACCTGAGCTACAGAAGATGCTTTTTGACCAATAGCTACATAAACACATACTACATTTTGCCCTTTTTGATTCAGAACTGTATCCGTGGCTACTGCTGTTTTACCGGTCTGCCTGTCCCCAATAATTAATTCTCGCTGACCGCGCCCTACAGGGATCATTGAATCAATAGCAATAAGTCCCGTTTGAAGAGGCTCATATACAGAACGTCTTGAAATAATACCTGGAGCGGGAGATTCAATTAACCGGGATTCAGAAGATGAAATTTCACCCCTACCATCAATAGGTTTAGCCAGAGCATTTACAACACGACCCAAATAAGCTTCGCTCACAGGTATCTGAGCAATTCTTCCCGTTGCTTTTACAGAACTTCCCTCTTGTATCATTAAACCGTCACCCATTAATACAACACCAACATTATTTGATTCCAAATTAAGAGCAATGCCTATTGTACCTTCTTCAAATTCTACTAATTCTCCTGCCATTACTTCATCAAGACCATGAATACGAGCTATACCGTCGCCTACTTGAAGTACGGTGCCGGTATTCACAACCTTTACTTCTCTATTATATTGTTCAATACGTTCACGGATAATAGTACTAATTTCGTCGGCTCTAATGGTTGCCATGAGTCTTTCTTAATTCTTTTTTAAAAGCAAAGGAAAAAAATAATGCCTGCAGTACAAAAGACTAATCGGTTATTTCTTTCATCGCCCCAAACATGCCAATATTAGCATTGATGGTGCGTAAATGTAACTCGCTGTTCAAACAACTATTCAGAGTTCCTAGAGCTCCTTGTAAGGCTTGTTGGAAAACTCGTTGTCGGACTTGATTAATCGCTTTTTGTTGTTCAAACTGAATGGTTTCGTTTTTGTAATTTTCTAATTGTACCAAATTCTTATAAGTTGAATTAATCAAATTTGATTTTTCTCGTTCTATCTCAGAATATCCATTCACTCGAAACTGATCGGCTTCCATTTCCACTTTTCGTAAGCGAGCCCTGGCTTTCTCCAGCTGTTCAATGGCCCCTCCACGTAATTCTTCTGAATTTCGAATAGTACTCAAGATCCTCTGTTTTCGATTATCTAATAAATCACTTAATGAAAGTAGATTCTCTTCCCATTCATTTCAAAACTTCCACGATCTCTTCCCGAACCAAACATGAATCTTTCGATTCATTTGGCTCTCACGCTCAGTTACTTATAGGGGATTCCATATTTTTTATGTAATGAGCCTATCCTCTCTTCTCTGTTCGTATTCCAAAATATCAAAACGGATCATTGATCCACGACCATAATATTTGGAGGACTCTTCCGACCAGACAAAAATCTGTAATTATCGGCAAAGTTGTTTATATTTTTTTCTGAAAATCCAAAAAATGCTTCTTACTTTAATACATAGGTCGTCGATTCGGCATTGAAAAAAGGGATCCTTCCTTTTTCCAGTAACAGGTTCAAATCGTTTTATCGATATGAGTGTTCTATATCGAATAAATTGCCAACTTTTTTTGAAACCATTTCCATACTAACATAGTGGTAGAAAGAGTACCATGTAGCGCCTAGACTTCAAACGGTTTAGCTTTAACCATGTTAATAGTTCCACATTATTGGTTGATAGAGAATCAAAGTGTATTTACTTTACCAATGAGTCGCGAAATGCTATGGTTCTTACATATGATTTCTTTACTTTTTCAGAAGTAATTCGCGAGATCGTGCACCCTTCATTTACTTAGTTTAGTTCTAAAGAAAAAAGAAAGTGCAGCTGGTTAGATCCAGCCTATTCTTGAAATAAACAACCCGCACACACTCCCTTTCCAAAAAAGATCAATACGCCAAGTACTACACTTAGATTTATTGGATTTGTTGCTAAAATATCGGTATTAAACCCGAAACTCCCGGCGGATGGCCAGTGACCCAAAGAAACGAAAGAATCGGTTACATTTTTCATATGATCTCCTCTTATAGATAGGACTAACAAAATAAAACAGAGTTTGTATCAATTCGTCCCTTTTTTTATTGTTTGATTAATTTTTGATTTCCTTTTTTTTTACATAGATTTTATTATTCCATTTTGCATTTTTTTTATTTCATTTGAGGTTCCCACTCAAAAACACACTTATTAGAATTAGGTCCAGATCTCATGTCAGTCGTGAAATACCTCATCTTTTGCAACGCTTTCTAAAAAAAAAGGGTTTCGTTGGACTAAGAACGGGAAGGAAGAAAGCGAGTAGGTCTGCTAATTCCTCATCCTCAAATCAGTCCTTCCCACGGATATTGTCTCAAAAAAAAGTGATTGTAAGAGTAAAATCTTGATAGAATTCAAAAAAGCAGGTAGGAAATCCAGGGCAATAAAATGGAGAAAAAAACTTTCAAATTCTTAGGATTAAACAAAAGGATTCGCAAATAAAAGTGCTAATGCCACAACCAAGCCATAAATTGTTAAAGCTTCCATAAAAGCCAGACTCAGCAATAAAGTACCTCGTATTTTACCCTCCGCCTCTGGTTGTCTCGCAATACCTTCTACGGCTTGTCCCGCAGCAGTACCTTGACCAACTCCAGGTCCAATAGAAGCAAGCCCTACGGCCAATCCAGCAGCAATAACGGAAGCGGCAGAAATCAGTGGATTCATGGTAAGCTCCTCGCACCAAAATAAATAAATGGTTAATGATACAATCAACCAATAAATAATGCCTTATGATTCCATTACTAACATATATCCAATTGAAGTAATTATATTATTGAATCGTCAGAACTACTTCGATTTCTCGTTTTTAGTTCCCATCCATCGAGTCTTTATCAATTAGCAATCCATAAAGCTCTTCCATTTCTTAGTTCCAAAGCATTCTTTCAATTCTTCGTTATTTTTCTCTTCTATACTATATGCTCTTGGTTTCATGTGTTTATTCATTCGTCACAGACGAAATGGAAGGACTTCTATTGGAATCCTCATCGAAATTCAGAGTGGGATCGTAAAGGAAATAAGATCTATGGATAGTTCATATATAACTAGTCAATATCTAATATCACATATACATATGTTTCTTCCATAGTGTAAACCAACTATTGAATTCTCATCCTATATGCATTCGAATTCTAGAAAAAACATACACAACAATAGGTTTATAGCCATTACATATACCTAAGTCGATCCCCTAACCTATTTTTTATGAAGCCCATTTGTCACTTCCTCTTTGCCCTTTAGTTATCATTATCCCGTATGAATCCAAATGGGCGGGTTGGTTGGTTCATTATCATTAGCCCGAATCATTACATATCAATACAATATCAGGATTTGGTTGATGAAATTGCATGGAATTAATTCGAATTTTGGACAATCCTTGAATTAAAAAAATTTAAATGCCAATCCATCGTTCTATAGAAACATCGTTTTTTGTTTAATCACAATCAAAGTTAGATAGCATAACAATTTGGATTCAAATTATGAACCCTAATATAATTCTAATATTGTAATTGAATGAACAAATAGAAGTGGGGGTATGACATCAATCGGCCAAGAATCTTAGGAAAAAGATCTTTTAGATCTCTTTCCTTTATTTTAAATTCCCGAATATCAATCAGAAAAGCTAGTTAATGATGACCCTCCATGGATTCGCCTATATAAGCCGCGGCTAAAGTTGCAAAAATAAGAGCTTGAATCCCGCTTGTAAATAATCCAAGAAACATGACAGGTATAGGAACCACTGAAGGTACTAAAGAAACAAGAACAACAACTACTAATTCATCAGCCAATATATTCCCGAAAAGCCGAAAACTTAGTGATAAGGGTTTTGTGAAATCTTCTAGGATGTTAATTGGTAAAAGGATTGGAGTTGGTTGAATGTATTTACCGAAATAACCCAACCCTTTTTT
>JAJJMC010033717.1:8221101-8234191 GCA_023531435.1 Papaver californicum | reverse complement strand
AATCATGACTATAATGACTGCTTTGAATTCTGAGTAAGATAACTAATAAAAAAAAATAGAGTCGTCATGGTCTTAAATTTCAACCACGACGACTCTTATCAATTAATTGAAGAAAAAAGTAGAGTCGTCATGGTTTAAATTTATCGACCATGACGACTTTTCAAGATCTTAATTTTTTAAGTTTAAAATATATTAAAACAACTTAAAATATTACAAGAGGCTATCTAACATGTTGGTTGCCCTTATTTCAGTAATGTGTGCTGAAATTTGAGTCTCCTCCGACATGTTATCTTCCTCAGGTGGAACTTCATGCCGTAAATTAAAATTTAAAATTTAAAAACTAAAAAACTGAAAGGAGTGCAGAAGATATAAAATTTGGCATAGTACACCACTGTTATTTGTGGGAACCTTTCTTGCTTGCTTATTTTGACAAGATATCTGCAACTCTATTATTACTTCTATGGTGAAAAAGAAAACTCAACTGTGGCTTGGTTTCTCCACTGAACCATTTTGTCTGTGAAAACTCGATTACCCTTTTTCAGTCTCCTTCTATCCAAAAATATTGAATATCCGTACTTTTTTCCCACTTTGCCGCCTCTAGTAGAGTAAGAGCTTCTTCTTCTTTTGGGATGGTTGCATTGAAGGTCCTAAATCTGGTTTGAATAGATAAACCTGCATCAAAACGAAGAATTATACCATATCCTACGAGAGAGATATCATCTATCCAGGAAGCATCAATATTTATCTTGAATTGATTAATTGCAGAGGTTTTCTAACTTTTGGAGTTTTTATGAATTATTTTGTTCCTTGTTGTAATGTTTAAAATGTGGTTAGGATTTAGATTTTCTCCACAGTCAAGACCATTTCTTATTTCCTTTGTGGATGGATTTCAGAAATTTATATGTCTTTGTCTTACAATGGCTTTTTGTAAGCTTATTTTAGACTTATCCTTGAAAAATTCATGTACATCTTTCTTTCCAGATTATCCAACACTTTGTGGCCACTATTTCAGTTATCTTGTTTTCTAATTTTCCTATAATCCAGTTAGGATACAGTTCCATAAATGAAAATTTTGAGTTAAGGTTGAAATTCAGACATCCCAAGGGAGGAAGCATCCATACATATTTATCATAAAAGCATTCAAAGAATAAGTGTTTTAAGGACTCGCGAGGATGATTGCAGAAAACACGGCCGACTACGACGTCGGGCCACATACTTGAATTATATGGCCCCTTTTCAACTTTTAACACGTCTTGCAAGATGAAAAAAAAAGATTTCAAAATCGTTATTTAGTCGGTGGATTTAGAGGGGGCTACTTTTTAGGAAAAACTAATTTTATGTTTTATGTGGGAAAAGTAGGAATTTTTTTAACTCAAAACTAATTTATAATACGTGTCAAAAGTTGAAGAGGGGCCACATACTTTAAGTATGTGACCCGACCACATCGTATCCATGCATATTTGGGATGAATTGACCTAGTTTCTTCCTAACTTGTAAGGCATTATGAATACATTTCCAGAGGAATATATTGATTCTCTGAGAAACCTTCATTTTCCAGAATGTGTTCCAAAATATAGTGGTTCTATCAGTGTTGTTTGTGATTTCCATGTTTTTAAATTTGTTATACATTGATTTCATAATAAATATTTCATTATCAGTTAACAACCATCTCAATATATCTTTTTTCCAGTTATTATTTATATTTGTGAAAAATTTTATTTTTAAAATTTTGTTTGAGATTATAATGGGAAAGTTGCTTCTATTTTTTTAATATTCTAATTCTTTGTTGTTGAGTCAAGTAACTCAGCAACAAGTGTTAAAGAGTTTAGTATTATGCCACAATAGGCTAGTAGATTGGTTTCTATTCTGGAATCCAGTTATCAGCCCATATATCTATCATTGTTCCATCTTCCACCTCCCAACAACTATATTTCTAAATGAGAGATACCCCTTGCAAGATATTCTTCCAAATCCAGGTTGTATTATACTATTTTTTGGTATTCAAAACAGATGTACTCCTAAGATATTTGTCTTTTAAAATGGTTGCATATAGAGCGTTTGGTTGGGAGATTAGTCTCTCGACAAGTTTTGCTATCATGACTCTATTCATTTTGCTTGCCTCTTTAAATCTTACACCCCCTTTTCTGTTGGTTTACAAAATAAGTCCCATCGTTTCATATAAATACCCCTATTGTTACTATCTTTTCCCCACCAAAAGTCTTTATGTATTGCATTGATTTTGTGTATTATTTTCTTTGGGAATAGAAAGCAACCTATCTGGTCAATTGTTAAATTAGGTAGAATTGATTTATTAAGTATTAACTTACTAGATTGGAATAAAGTTTTTCCTTGCCATTCTTGAATTTTCTTTTCCATTTTCTGAACAATTGTGTCAAATGTTTTTAGTTTGGATCTGCCCATGAAAAGAGGTGCTCATAGATAGGTGTCTTTGATGTTTATTTTCTTAATTTTTAGTAATCTTATCACCATTCTTTGATGTCTTGAGTGTATTCTATTATTGGAATATACGCCTGATTTATTAAAATTTATTAGTTGCCTAGAGAAAGCACTGAATTGGTTTATGAATTGTAAGGGATATTTTTACAATCACTGGACTAGCTTTAGTAAAAAACAAACAATCATCTGCAAAATAAAAATAAAAAATGATATAGGTTGACTACGTCTAACAATTTTTATTCCTTATATTTATTTTAGTTTTTCTTTTTCTAAGAGGAGAAGGGAAAAAACTTCCATACAGATCAAGAACATGTAAGGACACAAAGGGTATCCTTGTGTTGATGGTGGATTTTTGACAAAGAGTGAAACAGTCAATTTGGGTAATTATTCAGACTAGGGGTAAAATAGTAATTTTATATATCAAGGGGCAAAATGGTCATTTTATAATTAGAGGCGAAAAGTCATGTTCATCAAGTTTTGGACCAGGGGAAAATGGTCATTTTACAAAATGGTACAATGGTCATTCTGGGATTTTACATTATTCTCGAATAAATGTGCTACTAAATGCATCATACCATCTAATTGCAGAGTCGCATCAAACATCGTCTCAAGTTACAGACTTCCACGGTTGAATCTCTTGAAAATGTTCAATATCCACTGCATAAAAAAATAGGCATAAATGCCAACATAAAATCCCTTGCGACTGAGAAACCCTAGCAAACAATAGTGCTCCCACCGGCTCACTAGGGCCCATAGTGCTCCCACCGGCTCACTAGTGCTCCAACCAGATCACTAGGGCCCATAATGCTCTCACCGGCTCACTAGGGCCCACAGTGCTCCCACCAACTCACTAGTGCTCCCACCGGCTCACTAGGGCCCAGAGTGCTCTCACCGGCTCACTGGGGCCCACAGTGCTCCCACCGGCTTACCAGCGCTCCCACTGACGCGCCTATCTCCAGCAGCAGCGCTCCCTCCAACAGCAACGCTCCCTCCAGCAGCGCTCTACCAGCAGCAATGTTCCACTTTCGCGCCACGCTTTGCTGCTGCACCATTTCTCTCGCTCAAGCTAGCACAATTACTTAAGCCATTACTACGACAAAATTGGCATAAAGTCTACTAAAAACATTATTTCATAACAAGGTTCATGGCTTTGAATCCATGACCCCACCAACTCTTACGAGACATCAAATCATATTACATGGGGGGATAAACATGGGGTTTTGGTCTGGCGGTTTACAGCAACATGGGTGTAGCACTACCCCATGACAAGGAAGTTATAGAGTAAGTGGTAAGTTGGAGGGGTTGAAGAGATATTGGAATCATGGTCTAAGAAGTTTCCATAAACTTCCCAGAGACAAAGTGGATGGTTATTCCCACAACCTCCACTTCTTCATCTCCCCACAACTACCACTACTTTACAAGAAAAGTATGTGGTCTGAAAACCTTATAAATAGGCTGCTTAGCCAATTTTAATATAGAACAACAAGAAACAAGTCACAGACGGAGAAGAGATAGAAAATCATTCTCAGAAGCTCTGTTATTTTTCTACCACAACACACAATTCTACACACAATTCCTTCAACTTTCTTTGCTTCCCTCCCCAAGATCAACCCATCTCCTCTCTTTGTAACCGAATCAGAACAAATATAGATATCCTAATTATTTGGATTTGTTTTGTACGATTTTGATCCTCGAACCTAAAAAGTACTTCTACAATACATTGTTTTGCATGAGAGCAATTTTTAGGTACAAACACCTTGTCTTAACCATATTGAAGGCTTAGACAACTCCCATAAAGTTCCAATTAGAGAAACTGCTATAGAGGCTTGTTGAAACATATTGAAATATTATGTCACACCAGTCTTTGCTAAAGCCAAATGCTAACAGGGTTTTAACTAAAAAGACCCAATTCCACCATTTTTTGTTTTCTTCTTTTTTTAAATAGTGCATGATTTCATGGGCTACTACAATATTATCTGTTATATGTTTTGAAGACAGAAAAATTATTTGATATGGTAAAATAATTTTTCCATGATGAGTTTTTAATATGTTTGCTAAGAGTTTAGATAATATTTTGTAAGGTGTGTTACTCAAACTTATTGGACTGAAATCATTTGGAGTTTTGGGTGGTTTTATTTTTGGGATAAGAAAAAGGAAGTTTTCATTTGGTTTTGGATTCAGAGTTTTAGTTTTGAAAACTTCTTGTATGAGTTTAACTATATGTGGACCTATTAATTCTCAATCATGTTTTAAGAAACTTACTGGGAACCCATCCGGTCCCAGTTACTTGTTAGGCTTAACTATTCTTACTAAATTCCAAAATTCAGTCCCATCTGGTAGTGCCAACAGTCTTTTATTTTCTTGTTCTGAAATAAAGTTCGATATCATATTGAGAATATTCTGACCCTGATGAGTTGGAGTTACAGTAAAGAGATGGCTAAAATGGTTTTTTAGTTCTGTAGCAATGTAAGTCTTCTTTGTTAACACTTCTTCATTCTTGTAAATTAGAAAGTATATCATATTTATTTTGATTCTTTTCAGAGTTTTAAGACAAAACTTTATTGTATTTCTTTCTCCTAGTTTAATCATGTCATCTTGAGATAGATGTTTGATTGCCTCTAGTATTTTCCAATAAGGAACTCCAAATATAAACTTTCTCCAATGAGTTAACTTTTTCCCTAATATTTTAAGATTGCAAATGACCACCTCTAATGTATCAATTCTAGACATGGGCTCTTTTTGAGCCATGTATCGAAATTTTTTAAAGGGATGTTATGATGTTTTTACCAATAGTGACTATGTCAAATTTTATGGGACTGTGGTCACATCCAATATGAAAGTGTGTTAGTCTAGATTCAGGATTATTTTTTAGCCAATCATCATTCATGTAAGCTTTGTCTAGTCTCTCCTGGATGTTTTTTAAACCATATCTATGATTATTCCAAGTGAAATTACTTCCTTTGAAGCCTAAGTCTATTAAACCAACTTTGTCAATAGTCTTTTGAAAGACTCAGTGTTGGGAATTTTAAATTCTACTGCAAGAGCACGGATGTCGATGAGACAGTATACAAGTACGGTTCGTTCCACGGGGATTTCAGAAGTGCAATTTCTAGTTTTTAATTGACTAATGTGCTAATAACAAAAAAAAAAAAATTTAATGAATAAAATTAAATAGAATAACTATACAAATTAATTAACCAAGAAATAAAAGTCTAGGGTTTTGTATTCCATTACTTTTGAAGTTTGTAAAACTAACAAATTAATATCTTAAACACTCTTTTAAATACTCAAAGCAGTTTCGAACCCAATCTCATGCCTCGGAAGGTATAACGTTTTTAAATTACTACTACGACTTAAGTCGTTACACAAAAATATGATTTTCCTTTGCTTATAAAAGATCAACAGTTTAAAACTATTCAAGAAAATTAAAATAAAGCTTAATAAAAAGAAAAAATTATTAGACAAACAATAGCACTAGTAGAGAGTAAATATGCTAAAGAAATCAATTATTAAATATTACCCATCAAAAATAACTTCATCACCTACCCTAGAAAAGACTTTAGCTACACATGGAGAAAAAGAATAGAAGAAAAATCATTAACTATTGTATTCATTAATTGAAAATTGCTTACAAATAGTTTTTATGATTTAACGACCCCTTTCCGGCGCAGTTGAAAGAAGGACGAACCAGTTCCGTAAGTGAAGCTTTTAATTAATAAATGTCTCCTTCTGTGTGAATTAAAGCCAAAACTATCGCAAGTACTATTTAAAAAACTGTTGTCAAAGCTTTTAAGTTTAAAGGAATATGCCACTGTCTTTTACGACATCTGAGGTGCCTTATGTTCTTCATCTTCTTCTTCTTCAAGCAGCAACAAAAATATTTTTTGGTTTTTATTTTCTCTTCGATCTGGGCAAAGCCAGCCTCCCTTCAATCGATCCTTGACTCCTCTATTTATAATACAACAACTACCAACTCCAATATCTTCTCTCTTTTAATTGCAGAAGCAAATCTCCAGGAATATTTTTTTTCTTTTTTTCCTCGGTCTTTATTTCTTGTCACAACTCTGTGATTTTTCTTCTTCTTATTTCCTTGTTTGTTCTAAGAAGATAACGAGTATTACGGAAATAAACTCTAGTTAATAGGAAACTCACGTAATATTTCACGTGAAACCTGATTTGTTTCCGAGAATAGAAGGTTTTGATACGTTTCTATTTCCATTATTATGTTCCCAAATTTGTAAAACTTCTCATATTAAAGCTAGAAAATATTTGAGCCTTCAAACTCTTCGAAACAACCCAAAAAAATATCATTCAGAAATCTTCACAAATTCGAATGTTGAGAGAGTAACTTTTCCCTCCAAAATTCAAATTGAAACTAGGTGGGTACCCTTAACCAACTTGTGGGTGCCTTTATCAAAATGCTTGGGGGTGCGTTTATCAATTTTCTAGATGCCTTTATCACTTTTTAAGCCCAAATTCTCCACAATTATTAATCCACAAAAATACTTAAAAATACAACAATTAACTAAATTAGTACAAAATAGAATACTAACAATATATATTTTTGGGACTAATAAAGACACAAATATGTGTCTATCAAATACATCCAAACCTATATTTTGCTAGTCCTCGAGCAAAACTAATCTAAAAATAAAATAAAAATCCTAACTCACTTTCGCAGGAATCGTGACTGCATTTAGCATATGTAACAAGCCATTAAACCCCTAGGTGGCCCTAGTAGACGAGTTTTGTCTCGTGAGGGTTTACAGGAGGTATATCCACAAAACCTATACCCAATTCTAGCTACCTGTGAACTATTGGCATAAACACTAAACAACAAAAGAGTGTATCATGCGTCTTAGATTTAGGTTATAAGAGGAAGGTGGTGGCCCTTAAGCAAATTTGATGTATGCCTTTAGAAACTGAACACCCTTTAGCACATCTTAATAGAACAGTGGGCCTCCCCTAGTAATTCTTTGTTTTGATATTAAAGACTTGTGTGCTCTCTAGATTTGCGCCCATTAACATCCAATGACTCCAAGCAATGCCTTGAGATCATATTTCTCTTCTTTTACTTCTTGTGACTCTGATAGGATTTTGAATACCTATTAATAATAATCGCAATCTCACGTCATCTACTATGTAGACAACTGGAAGTACGGGTCAAAACCACAGGGAACGGAGATAATACTGCAACCAAAGGTTATTGTATTGTACATAAACGGTGAAGCAACAACTAATTCCATCAATAAATCAATAAACGGTATTCAAGAATTAACCTATTCAAATCATTATAGTCTATTGTCAAATATTTCAACTCAAAGTAGCCTAATACTCCAAGTGGTTTCAACCATAAAACCCTAGCTACAAAACTTAGCAAGACATGGCTATGGATTTCTCAAAACTCATAAAAATAAATAACAAAAGTAGAGAGAAAAACTAAACCCTTATTTACTGTCTCTTTTAACTTCTGAATCTTTTTGTCCCTTTTTGCACAAAATATCACCAGCCAAACGTCAACCAACCGGAAAGTGAATAGAAAAATCTCCTCTCAGTCTTTGTTCCTTTCTCCCAGACGTTCCTTCTCTCACCACCTACTTTCTGTTTCGCTAACAGAAGAATAACAACTCCATCAGCCAACCCCCAACCAAAGTCTGACTTCGTTTATTTCCTCTCACCCCTTTATACCTTTCTTAAATTGCCACGTCTTCACTTTACTCTTTCTATTCAGGTGCCTTCAAGCCTCCAGACCCACTCTCAACTCATCTCATTTCGTTATCCATGTCTAACACCTTTAGCTTACCACGTGCTAAACAACCAATTTCCAATTTTCTCTATATGTCTGACCATCAAACCACTAAAAAGAAGTCTTCCTCGCTTAATTTTTTGTTCTTTTCCTCGATCTCTTTATCTAATCACCTGACGCCTTCCAACGTCCTCATGACTCACTGTTCCCTCTTTCTTCTCCTTTTACTTATATCAGAACTGAAGAGTGAAGACCACCCAAAGATCTCTTCACGTCAACTACAACAGCTAACCTAGGTGCACCGATTCTTTTACTTCCACCAAATCCAATTAATTCACACCTACACTGTCTTCTCTTTTAGTATTCAGCGCTCCAACATAGCCCCACTTTTTTTTATCTCCACTTATTCAACCGAGCCACTCCAGAACCGGTCGAAATAAATAAGCAAGTGCATTCGATTAGTAATTTAGCTCGTTTAACCATATTTATCCGTAACTTCGGGTTTTATGCATGTCAACTGCTAAAACAATCAAATAACAAAATTAGAGTAAAAATGATGGCTAGTAAATATAAATAAGGCGACAAAAGTGTATAAATTAAGTGCTTATCAAATACCCCGAAACCTATATTTTGCTAGTCCTCGAGCAAAACTAATCTAAAGAAAATAAAATAAACCTTAACTCACTTTCGCAGGAATCGCGACTACACTTGGCATGTATAACAAGACTTTAAACCCCTAAGTGGCCTTAGCGGATAAGTTTTTTCTTGTGAGGGTTTACAAGAGGTATACCCACAAAACATATACTCCAACTTCTATCTACTTGTGAATGATTGAGGATAAACACTAAACATGCTATTTAGTTGGCCTACTAAATTCTTAGGCTATAAGAATCATGTATGAATCCAATTGTTGTACACGAGTTTGCACTCAGCGTACTAAAATTCATATAAGAATGTAAAACTCTACTCAAATAATCTTTGAACTTTCCAAAACTTGATAAAAATTATCAACATTTACGTTGCTCGAAATCAATCAATTCAAACACATAGATAGATAATAAGATAGAAATAGAATTGATGAAAAGTGTGCATATGTTGACTAAGGTTAACGTCGCTTCCCAAAATATTTGTATGAAATTCAATGCCAGAATGAATCCTAATGGATATTGATACGCTCCCATTGGTCTGAATCCTAATACTAATATCAACTCAGCTGGTATATACAAGGGCCCCAGCGGTTGATTTATTGAACATAAAAATTATTTTTTATTTTATATATTTTTTAATTTTTTAATTTTTTTTGAAATTTTTTTTTGAATTTTTTTTTTGTTTTTTTTTATATACTATTGAATGTGTTGACAACATGATTGGATCATTTGAATCCAAGCGCATGCTCCTTTTCAGCAGATTACATGATAGTTCATATGGATCCTGCGCTCCATGCTTGCTTAGGCGACGGAAACAGGGAGAACACACATATATTGTGATCCAAGTGTCTTTTTTATTTTTCTTTTTTTTTTTAATTATTGGTCAAGTTCAATTAAAATAATGTGGCTTGATCTCAATCACTCTACTTTATTCTAACAACGATAATAAGGCGATACTAGTGCCCTACAAAATCACTTAGTGAAACACAAAATTACAGAAATAAAAACAGAAAGTGATATGGTTATGATGATTCCGAGATATATTTGTTCATAGATTATCATGTTATTTGTAATACCTGAGTTACGCATTCGAATATGAATATACCATTTTTCTGGTTACGCCAATTCCTATAGACAAGAATTTTGTTTCCATCTACCTAGAATGGTTAGTGTCATCTTGAATTGTTCACAAGTTTCTAGATTTTGGGTTTTAGGTACAACTAAATTTTTAAGAAATTTCCCCCTTACCCCCAAACTTAAAGTGAACATAGTCCTCGATGTTCTAAAGATAAATGAATGAAAGCATGAACAAAGAAAAAATTAATAATAATCAAAGTAAAGGAGATAAGAAAAAACCAGCACCGTGTACCAAAAGTATATGGGTTTCCTCCCATATAACGCTAAGTTTAAAGTCTTTAGCCAGACCAAAAAAGGATTAGTCACAATTTACGAATCATATAACAATAATCGAAATAATTACGGATCTTTAAAGTCAATCGGATTTGACTTACACAGTTGACCACAATAGAATTCATGAAAGTGGTGGTCATTCTTATAAAAATGTGTCGAATTAGATTCCCTAAAATAGTTAGGTTTAGTTTCAAAGTTTAAAAATTGACATATTTGAAGTACAGATGTTCCCACATTTGGTATAAAATTTTGGTGGAACAACAAAGTCAATTATGGTATCATGGTTCGGATAAACCACATCAACAAGATGATGGGTTTCTAACAACTGAACTTCTTTATGGACACAATCAGGCTCGGGAAACAGTTCTTGAAGATAATCTCTTAATATGGTAGAGGCACAAACATCAAGTCCCAAGTGAGGGACCTTAATAAGAGTCAAAGGTAAACCACGGGGAGAATAATTTTTACCCCCAAACCTACGATGGTCTGTGTTCTTAGATGAACTAGTTACAATTTCCTTAATTTCTAAATTATCATATTTAGGAAAATGGTCAATTGATTCTTTTAGGTTGTAGTCAGGTGGCGTACCTTTACTCACGTTCAAATTCTCATCAGAGACTATTGTTTCTGAATCGGTGGACTCTAAAATAGAAGTCTCAGGATAATCTTGCTCCTCTAAACCATCATCGTCTTCATAATAACAGGGAAATATCTCACCGTCTATAACAATGGTATCTCTAGTTAAATCATTTTCCTCTTGAATAGGTAAATAATCATTAACATTATTAGGATTGAAACTAGAAACATCATTTATTATCATGAAGCTCAATTGGTGTAAAAATTTCCATATCATTATGACTACGAATTTCAAATTCTTCATCAATATTATCCTTATCATCATAATAATATGAAGATGATTGAAACATATCTAAACAAGTGGTTCTTTCAATTCTAACCTCACCCTCTAAATTAGGTAAATATCTATCATTATTATCAAGGGTAAAATTAGAAACACTATTTTGGCAATTAAGTTCACTTAGAGCAATATTATGAGCTGATCGTTTTCTCTAAAGGTCTCATGAATTTGTTCCCACACTATGTCACTCCTACGTGAATTTTCAGTCAAATGCTTGAGGGAATCTTCTAAATAAAGACTAGCATCATAAGAAGTGTTAGGTATCAACGGCTTCATTAAATCCTCCAAAGACGGAGAACTCATATCATGATCATTATAGTATTGCTCATTTACTCGTCTGTATGACTGGTAAGCGTGTGAATAGTAATTGGGATCACCATAGTACGAACCATAACCTTCAGAAGGCTGGTAGTGTTCCCAAGTACTATCTATACTATAGTCATAGTACGGGTAATGCCCATTTTGTAGGTTATTCCACAATAAATATAGAATATTTCCTGCACAACAAAAACAAGAAAATACTCAAGTAAAATCTAAAAGATAAAATAAAAATATAAGAAAATAAATAAAATCATAAACTAATTAACACAAAATTAAAGAGAAAAATTTAAAATCACAATTTCTAAATTCCTCGCCAACGACGTCAAAAACTTGCTGGGAATTTTAAATTATACCGCAAGAGCACGGCTGTCAATGAGACAGTATGCAAGTACGGTTCATCCCAATGGATTTCTGAAGTGTAATTTCTAGTTTTTAACTGACTTATGTGATAATAACAAAAAAAATAATTTTTAATGAATAAATTAAATAGAATAACTATACAAAGTAATTAAACAAGAAAAAAAAATCTAGGGTTTTGGATTCCATTACTTTTGATGTTTGTAAAACTAACAAATTAATATCTTAAATACTCTGTCTTAAATACTCAAGGAAGTTTCAAACCCAATCTCATGCCTCAGAAGGTATAACGTTTTTAAATTACTATTACGACTTTAGTCGTTATACAAAAATATATATTTTTCCTTCACTTATAAAAGATCAACAAATTAAAACAATTCAAGAAAATTAAAATAAAGCTTAATAAAAAGAGAAAATTATTAGACAGATAATAGCACTAGTATAGAGTAAATATAGTAAAGAAATCAATTATTAAATATTACCCATCAAAAATAACTTCATCCGCTACCCTAGAAAAGAGTTTAGCTACGCATGGAGAAAGAAGAAAAATCATTAACTATTGTATTCATTAATTAAAAATTGCTTACAAATAGTTTTTATGATTTAACGACCCCTTTCCGGCGCAGTTGAAAGAAGAACGAACCAGTTCCGTAACTGAAGCTTTTAATTAATAAACGACTTCTTCTGTGTGAATTAAAGTCAAAACTTCCGCAAGTACTATTCAAAAAACTGTTGCGAAGCTTTTAAGTTTAAAAGGATAGGCCACTGTTTTTTACGACAGTTCTGAGGTGCTTTATGTTCTTCATCTTCTTCTTCTTCGAGCAGCAACAGAAATATTTTTTGGTTTTTATTTCTCTTCGATCTGGGAAGAGCCAGCCTCCTTTCAATCAATCCCGGTTCCTCTATTTATAGTACAACAACTACCAACTCCAATATCTTCTCTCTTTTAATGGCAGAAGCAAATCTCCGGGAATATTTTTTTTCTTTTTTCCTCGGTCTTCATTTCTTGTCACAACTCTGTGATTTTTCTTCTCCTTATTTCCTTGTTTGTTCCAAGAAGATAACGAGTATTACGGAAACAAACTCTAGTTAATAGGAAACTTACGTAATATTTCACGTGAAACCTGATTTCTTTCCGAGAATAGAAGGTTTGATTTGATACGTTTCTATTTCTATTATTATGTTCCCAAAATTTGTAAAACTTCTCATATTAAAGCTAGAAAATATTTGAGCCTT